>BQNB010045468.1:0-44260 GCA_026074375.1 Tanacetum coccineum
TGAAGAAGTTAGTACTGTTGAGTTAGTTAGTATTGCTTATGTGATTTGTATGAGATATTTTGGTAAAAGATATGTATAAGTCATTTGTTTAAAAGATTTAATATACTTAGGAAAGTATTGTAAGCCGTTTAGGACTCCTTGGTGTATAAAAGGAGGTTCTAGGACATAGAGATTGACACAACAATACAGAAAAATATACGAGTCATTCATAGAATTATCATAGCTTCAAGGTTTTATAACCTTAATACTTTGAGAGTATTTGTATTATTTGCTTAATAATATTAGAGCTTTTATGTTTTGTTGAATTATATGTTTTACTGTTTCATTGATAATTCTTCTTAATATTAAATATTAGATTCCGCATAATCTTTAATACATTCAAACAAAGTTTCTACTATAGTTGTGTTAGATTTATCTAATATAACTAAACCTTAAAAAAGCATAAGGAATTTGATCTATTGAAGTGGGATCAACAATAGACCATCTCATGATTCTTCTTCTGTGAGTCCTTCTCGCAAGAGGAGTAGATCCCATGTTGCATCTGTACCGTTATCTTCACCCATACCTGGAGCATTATTTTTTGCGCGTGCTAATCTTTTACCATCGCCTAAGAGGATTAGGAGTCCTGAGTTAGCGACGGATTTAGAGGTTAGTTTGGCGGAGGGTTCTGAGCCGTCTAGGTATAGAGGGAATGATTTAGAGATGGATGATAATGTTGAGAGGAGTGATGAGATTGATATTGACCCCGAGATTCAGGCAGAGATTAAAGAGTGTATCGCTTATGCGGATGCTCTTAGAGTTACAGGGATTGATGCTAGAGTTGTAGTTGAGGCTGTTGATCGAGAGGAGATCAAGATGGGTGCAAGAGGCACGGTTGAGGTTAGAGTTGACAGAGTTACTCACCCAGTGATAGTTGATGATATCCCCGAGCCTGCTTAGGAGGAGGGAGCTGTAGAGGTCACGTATGAGACATTGGGAGATCTAGTTCAGAGGTTTCATGATCACACTGAGGAGATTCTGGTTCACCGTGTTCAGGCTATTGAGAGTATCTAGAGGGATCAGGGACACAGGATCATAGCGATAGGACAGCAGAATGCTGATATGTTGGAGAGGATATAAGAGCTGAAGAGGGATAATAGGAGACTTAGAGACATGATAGATGTTGCGAGTCAAAGAGTTACCCGGTCTCAGCATCGGGAGCTGCGTGTTCCGAAGAAGATGAGACAGATTCGACGTTTCAGATTTTATGATCGTATGAGGATTGCTAGGCTTGAGGCTTGTGCCAGGAGGCATTTGGGCTACCGTTCTTAGATTATTTCTTAAGTATCCTAGTGTTGACCCGTAGCACCTAGTAGTAGCTAGTTATTAGGGATTTGTAAATCATATATTTTTGAACCATGTTGTAACCATTAGTATTGATGATATGAAATCTAATGATTACTATTCTATGTTCGATATTCTCGACTTAATAATATATTTTCTTTTGCTTGTTGCATGCTATATTATTACAAAATTGTGGCATTATCATAAAGTTATTGTGATCATGTATTTCCGTATAACGAGACTTGTTATTTTATTCGAACCCCGTTAACAATCTCGTATCACCGTGAAATTTCATCGTGTTGTGTATTGTTATGTTGTAGGACAATGCCTAACACACGATCTGGAGCATCGAGGACACGTGAAGGAATTAACAAACAAATTGACCGCCGAATGGCAGGAGCATTGGGAGCTCGCGACGTCGCCAGAAACCTTGAACCCTTTATAGGAGGTGGGGGTGAACAGGAAGAAATAAGTGGAAATGAAGGAAATGGAAATTGAGTAAATGGAAATGGAGGAAATGGAAATGGAGGAAATGGAGATGGAGGAAATAGAAATGGAGGAAATGGAAACGGAGGAAGAAATGGCTATAACTTTAGAGGATTTATGCCTGCTCGAGAGTGCACATATCAAGACTTCCTGAAGTGCCAGCCCCTTAGCTTTAATGGGACAGAAGGAGTTGTTGGGTTAACTCGTTGGTTCAAGAAGATGGAAATGGTGTTCCACATTAGCAACTGTCCAGAGAAGTACCAATTGAAGTATGCTACGCGCATGCTACTGAACAGTGCTCTAACTTGGTGGAACTCCTATTAGACAACAATTGGGATTGAGGCCGCCTATGCCATGAGTTGGATAGAGCTCATGAAGCTGATGACAAAGGTGTACTGTCCAAGAAACGAGATACAGAAATTGGAAACCGAGTTATGGAACTTGGCTGTGAAAGGAAATGATTTGACTGCTTATACCAGAAGATTCTAGGAGTTGGTGTTATTATGTACTAGAATGGTCCCAAGTGAGGAGGACAAAGTTGAGAGATTCGTTAGAGGTTTGCCTGACAATATTCAGGGGAATGTAATCGGTGCTGAACCCACTAAACTTCAAGATGTAATTCGCATTGCCAACAACTTAATGGATCAAAAGCTAAAGGGATATGCTAGAAGTGTTGAAAACAAGAGATGGTTGGAGAACAACCTGAGAGACACTCGTGGGCAGCAACCAGTTTTCAAACGGAAAAATGTTAGAGGCCAAAATATGGAAAGAGCTTACACGGCTGGGAACAATGAGAAAAAGGGTTATGTTGGATCTCTTCCCTACTGCAACAAGTGCAAGTTGCACCATGCAGGACCGTGTACTGTGAGATGTGGAAACTGTAAGAGAGTCGGTCATATGACTAGGGATTGTAAGGTCACTCCAAACACTCAGAGAGCCCCAGTTAGAAATCAGTCGGGTATTGTTTGTTATGAGTGTAGAAGGCCGGGACATTTTAGGAAAGATTGTCCTAAGTTGAGAGATCAGAACCGTGGAAACAAAACTGGAAACAAGAATGGAAACAAGAATGGAAATAAGACTGGAAACCAGACTGGAGGTAACGAAGCTACAGCAAGGGCTTATGCTATTGGAGGAGGAGGAGCAAACCCCGATTCCAACTTCGTTACGGGTACCTTCCTTCTCAATAACTGTTATGCTTCTATGTTATTTGATTCGGGTGCCGATAGGAGTTTCGTGTCGTCTACCTGTAGTGCTTTGCTTGATGTTGCACCATCCACTTTAGACACTAGTTATGCCGTAGAACTTTCCGATGGAAGAATTTCAGAAACCTTAATTCCTTTTTAACCATGCCCGGATCCAAAACCCAAAACCTAAAGGCCCATTACCCTAGCCCATTTCCATCTACAATAACTCCAGGGACTTAAACTGCCAATTCTGAAAATTATTTAGACACTACACTTGTGTTAAACAAAGAGAGGGACCTCTATTTTGACAAAATACCCAAAGTTAAAACGATTTACCCTTTTTAGTTGAAAATGGCGCCAAGAACCATTGTTACTATTCATCCGTCGTCTCCAATTTACCCAGGGTCAAATCAAGGGGCTTTTTGCAATTAAGGGTTAAAATGGAGAATTCAAGTGATCAAGAACAAGATGGCAAGGACAAATCAGTCAAATCAAGCTCCCTCATTGGCTCACTAATGCCACGTGGACTCAAAGAAGCACAAGAGATGATGATTTTTGCTCTGGATCACTCACATAACAAGCACAAGGGTCACATCAAGGATTGCCAGCTTGGCAATCCGTGTGAGTTGTGACTTGATCCAACGGCTCATTATGACTCCCCAATCATTGTGAAAACGTACGGACAAGATCAATGAGAGGAGAGGAGCGTCTAACAGACTCCTACTCCTAGAAGCTTCCTCAGCAGGCTATAAATAGCCCTCACTATCACACACACACACGAGTACTAGTAAGTAGCTTTTAGTTTAGCTTAAAGTTCGTTTTTAGCTTAATGTAATTTTTCTTAAATGGTTTGTAATTTCCTTTTTAAAGTAATGTAATCAAAGTTTTTAGTGAAATTCAGTTTTACATTTATCATAAGCTCTCTCTTTTTTACCTATAAGCTTTCATTTTTCCTCAATTGTTAAGCTAAATGCTCATAAGCTCCTATAAGCTCTTATTAGCTCTTACTAGTCTATAAGCTAGTAATTGAGTTTAAATCAGTCTTAATCTTACTTTAATCATAAAATCAGTTAAGCTTTTAGAAGGAGAGCCAGTTATGGAAGGGCTCTCAAGGACTTTTACTGGCTTATTTCTAATTTGCCAGAGCTGTAGAAAAGCTCTATGAGCATGTATGCTTCTGTTTAGCTGAAGCTTACTGTAAGTTTTCTTTTATTTCCTTTTGTCTTTAAATTCTAGTTTAAATAGTAGATTATTTGCTTATTAGTCTTGTTACTTGCTTATCTTCTGCTTAATTTGTGCTTATTTAATCTATTTGTGCTTATTAGATACATTTGATTATCTATTTTTACTTATTATAGAGTAAATCTTAGTTATATCAATTCTGTCATGAAACTATAAAGTTAATGACTGCTTGTAGAGCTAATGATCGCTTAGCTGGATCATTACAATTAAGATATGCTGCTGATTTCGGACCATAATTTGGTGCTCCAAACTTGTTTCTCTTAATTTCATACTCTTCTTCGTTATCGCTATTGCTCTCTATGGTTCTTAGAACATCAGATCTTGCGGCACGGCAAGTTTGATGACAGATTCCATCAAAAGTTAAGAAAAGTCTTTCTAGGGTATTAACTATGCCACCAATAGTATATAGGGATCCCCGACTAACTACTATCGGTGCATCTCGGTCAATTGTTATATCCAAGATCAGAAATTTAGCAATTATGGTGGTGACTCCTACCTGACAAAGAACATTCATAAGTATTCCCATAGGTTCTGCCTGGGTATGATTTATCATTGTGATCCCTCTGTCGACCTTTTTTATCTCTTCTTTTCCTAACTTCTCATAAATCTAATAAGGCATGGTATTGATATCTGACCCTGTGTCGGCCAATGCATTTTCATTGATCTTGCCCTCAAATCTGATAGGAAATATAATTGCTCCTGGGTCGTCTTTCTCTTTTAACGCTTCACCTTTGACTTTATTTATTGCTTCCTCTTCTTCTTTTACAATCATTCCATCCAATTCCACTTTGTCCCTCCAAATCTCATCGAGCACTTTCTTGTACGTGTCATTATAAGCCATTGTCTCAAGTACTGGTCTAACTTCTTCTAACAAAGCAAACTTCTGGCTAATTCTAAGTGCCAATGCTTCCTTCACTACCTTTTCTTGAGACAAATGCCTCCCAGTTGATGAAGATGGTCCGATATCTGGGTAGAATAAGTTAAGATTCTCCATCGCTCTCTTCTTATTGCGGCTACTTTTCCCTATTTTACATACAAATGGCAAAAGTTCTTCTCCATCCAACTGTGGTATATCATCAAAGTTGAAATCAAGTAACTGATCCCAATCATCCATACTCTTTTCTGTTTTCTCAGAATCATCTTCGAACGGGTCCTGTTCGGGATAAACAGTGATCACCCCACTACCAAAGTCAACAATTCCATTAACTAGCCTCATGAACGATCTTCTAAAAATAACTTTCGGGCTCTACATCGTCTTCCTTTGGATTGATGATAAATTTAACAAAGTAAAGCTCTCACTTCAAGGCAACAATGAGCTCTTTTTTTACTACCTTGTTTCCTTTCTTAACCTCATAATTCAAACATAGCTTCACTGCGTATTCATTTGATGTCAAGTTTTCATCAAGTGCTAAATTGATCTCACCATCGTATGCTTCCAAGCTATTCACGAAGCATGGTGTAATATACCGTTCACTTACTTCGTCCGTTTCCATTTTGTAAAAACTAAGTGCTTTTGTCACCTTCTTTTCCTTACTACCAGCTGTGTCTGTGTACTCGGGAGCATCCCAATCTCCATGCCCCTCATTTTTTTCACTTGATGATCCATAAACGTTCTCTCCTAGGCAAATCCTTCCAAGACTCGATGTTGGGTCCATAATTCTTATAAAATAGCACAACATTAGAACAACCATTAGTGGGTTAGTTAAAATAGATAATAGTAGCTTTTTACACTTACACATTATCAACAAACAGATAGCAATTTTTAATTTAAGCAATTTTTGTATAAAAACGAAGGAACAAGCATTCTGTTTGGTTCCAGAAAATATTTTTCTGAGTTTTTATGTTATTTTAGACTTTTCTAAGTTTAAAAATTATTTTTCTTAATTTTTAGGACTTAATTTGCTTATTTTAGGATTTAATTAGATTAAAATAGTTTTTAATTCATAATAAATTCAAAAATAATCAAAAAATATTTTTCTTTTTCTTAAAATTTTCTTTTGTCCTACTTTAGGTTTAGAAATTTAGTTTGAATTTTTAGGGGTTAAATTAAGTATATTTGCTTAATTGTCGCGTTTTATTTGTTTCACGTCAATTGTTTAAGTGATTAATTGCTTTTAATTGTCCATCTTAATTGTTGCTTTTATTTAGTAGTTATAGATAATCAAAAATATTTTTTCTCTCATTCAAATCATAATCCGAGCTAAAACGTGGTTTCAATTTCACAAGTCATTGGAGAAACGACCCGGGTGATCACACTTCCCGGTTAAATATATGTATTATATATTATATATATCTTTTAGAGTGAACTTTTCTTAAGGGAAACTTTAGGAAAGTTCTTAATTACTCTTTTGGAATATTATATCATATATTTTATAGTGTATAAAAATTAACATCAGTTTTTGGCGTCGCTGCCGGGAATTGTGTTAAAGATTCCATCGTTTACGTTTGTTGATTTTGTTTGAAGATCCTTTCGTCCTCGAAAGTTTCATTCTTGTTATATATTTCAAAAATCCAAAAAAATAAAAAATATAAAAAGTAAAAAATATTTTCTTTTTCTTTTTAGTATAGTTATCATATTAAAATAAATATAAAAAAAATCAAAAATATAAAAAAATTGTCCTTAAAAAATAAAATAAAATACACAAAGTTGGTAAACGAACACCAACATATAATACCTTCAATTGAGGTATTATCATAAATAAGTTCCGGTGAACTTGAAAAGTTCCCAAATCGAACCAAAGATTCAAAAACTTGCCATTTGTGTCACTTACGAAATACGGCTCACCTTAAGAAGAAATTTTTAAGAGCTACCGTGAAGTAAGTTGATTATTTGGTTTTAAGTTGTCTTTCGTGTATCCGTTTAAAATAGATTGTTAAAAAAAATTTAAAAATTCAAAAATTCAAAAATCCAAAAAATTAGTGTAATTTTTGTTTACTTTTTAATTTCTTTATTTTTAGTGCATGCGCACTCGTTCTCAAGCTAGAAGTCGAAATCGTCGACAACAACAAATAACAACGGTTATTGTTGAGGAACCCGAGTTTCCAATGGCCGACAATCGTACCATGGCTCAGATGCTACAAGCTCCCATCGAGGGATACGAAGATGCAATTGTTGTTCCAACAATAAATGCAAACAATTTTGAGCTTAAACAAACTTTGATTAATCTTGTTCAAAGTAATCAATTTACGGGTAAACAAGACCCTCATAATCATCTTCGATTTTTCAACAAGGTTACTTCTACGTTTAGACATCCCGAAGTTCCAAATACAACGATTAAGCTTTTGCTTTTTCCTTTCTCTCTCGAAGGTGAAGCCCGGACTTGGCTAGATAAGGAACCACCTCGATCGATTCTAACGTGGGATGATCTTGTCTCGAAATTCATAAACCAATTCTTTCCACCTTCGAAAACAACTTACCTTCGAAATGAAATCACCACTTTCTACCAAAAACCGAATGAAACTTTCAACGAAGCATGGGAACGTTTCAAAGGACTTCTTCGTCAATGTCCTCATCATGGTTTCTCGGAATTACATCAACTTGATACGTTCTACAATTCTTTGAATACCAATGATCAAGATGCTTTAGATTCCGCCGCGGGTGGAAATTTTCTAGATAAGATGCCTCGTGATGGTTTAGCCATTATTGAGAGTAAATCCAAGGTTCGTTATTCAAGAAGTCGTGCAATTGAACCAAGAGTGAGTACGAATGCTCCTCTTTCTACTTCTACACCTTCTAATTCTTTTGAATTTCAACAACTCGCCGCTTCTCTTGAAGATAAAATGGATATTCGAATGAGCCGATTAGAAAAGATGATTAGTGAAAAGAATGTTACGACTCCTGCTACCGTCAAAGCAGTCGAGGAAGTTTGTGTTACATGTGGTTCAAACCATAATTTCAACAATTGTCCGTTAACAAGGAATGAATTTCCCGTTTTTCATGATAACATTCATCAATTCCAACAAACCGCCGCCGTTGGCAACTTTGTTCAAAGAAATCCTCCTAATTTGGCAAATCAAATGAGACCACCCGGTTTTAATCAACCAAATGTTCAAAACAACCAAGGAAACCAAAGCCGATATCAAGGAAACAATTTCAATTCGAATCAAAACCGTGGAGGCAATTTCAACCAAAACCGTCAAAACAATCAAGGAGCCGTTTATCAAGCCCCACCATACCAACCACCAACAAATCAACCTTTGGTTAATCAAGCTTTACCTCCCGTTTCACAAATTCAAGGTGTTTCTAAAACGGATTTTGAAAGTTATGCTAAGGCTAATGATGCGAACATGAATAATTTGCAAATGAAAATTTGCAAATAAATCAAATGGCTAATGTTACGAGTTGGTTAACAAGTCTTGGTAATATTTTCAAAATTGCCCTCTACTTCAGGAACTCTTCCAATCAAACTGTAACTAACCACGTGGAGCAAAATAATGCTATCACCACCGAGAGTGGGTTACTAAAACTTGTGAAGGACCTTGACTCCTATTGTGCCTACACCCGTTGTTTCTATTCTTCAAAGGAACCCAACAACAAAAAACCAGGAGTCGTAATGACAAAAGTTGCATTATCCAAGTTCAGGAAAGTACCGCACAAGTACCCACGCACCAGAGAAAGGAAGATTCCATTTTCAAGGAAATTCCAAAACCAAAAGCTAAGAAAACCGTTAACATTGAAATTCAAGATCTTAATTCTCCAAAGACCTAATTCGTATCAATCTAAACTTCCCATTATCCCGTCGAGGATTGAAAGTGAGAAGAGGTTCCGGCGAGAACGAATAAAACCAAGTGCTCAACATAGCGGTTCTTGGAAGATGTTGAAAACAACATTCGTTTATGAGATTGGGGTTCGAAAGGATGCTCTGGTTCGAAATGCCAAAGTTCAACAAATGGTTAAGCTAGTATGCTCTAAAGAACAGAAGAGAAGCTAGAGTGACACGCTAGTTCACAGTGTGCACAAACCGTAATTGCTGAATGTGTTTGCTACTCATCAGGAACAAAGTTTCGAGAAGCTCGAGGAGTCACAGGAAAATTTCTTTGTCCATCGTGCTTTTATCAAGGAACATTGATGGAATAGTGGCTATGTGCTTTACAAGAACTCAATAGGACTAGTGCTTTAGCCGATTCCGGAGCTAGCATTAACCTTTTACCTCACTCAATTTACAAGCAACTTGGGCTTGAAGCGTTGACTCCTACTCGAATGATACTCGAGCTTGCCAATCGTTCAATTACTCACCCAATAGGCATAGCCGAGGATGTTGTAGTTAGAGTTGATGGTTTCACCTTTCTTGCGGATTTTGTAGTGGTTAATTTTGAACCCGACCCGAGAGTGCATGTTATTTTAGGAAGACCTTTTCTTCGCACCGCGAAAGCTCTCATTGATTTGTATGAAGAAACTTTTACTTTAAGAGTAGGAAAGGAAGAACTTGTTTATTATGCCGATAAATCTGAGAAAAACAAGGATAAGCATTTTGTTCACGCCATTTCTATAATCGATTTCTCAAAAGATGATCCGTTTAGTGGCAGTACCACTAATACTCTTCCTCCTAGTTCTTCTCTGGTGAAGACTAGTGATAATTTTGAGAAGTTCGCCGATGAACTTGCTCCTCTTGATTCGTTACCACCGGGTAATGATGATTCGACTCTTAAGAAGGACTTGCATGAAGAGAATTTTCAAGTTTACTCAAATCCTCTTTTTGAATTTGATGACAATTTCAAATCTAGCACCATAAATTCTCTTTATGATGAAATGGAAGAAGATGTCGAGATTGAGAATTCCAACGTTTCCGATGAGCCAATTTTACTCAACACACCTTTATCCGATAAGGTTGAGTGTTTTGCTCCAGAAGACAATAATAATGAGATCGATGCTTTTCTAGCTATGGAAGTTTCTTCTAATTTTGAGGAAGGTTATTTCGATTCAGAAGGAGACGTAATTTTTCTTGATAATCTGCTTAGTAATGATGCTTCCCGTAACCTCGCTTCCGAAGTGATTTCCGATCATGAACCAGAACAAAATGAATCTTTAATTACTTTTTCTCCAAGGAGTGATCCTCTTCACCATGAGTTCGCCGGTGAAATTTTAACACTTCCTTCGAGGAATGATCATGAATTTGGGGAATATCTTAGTTTTATGACAGTGCTTTGTGAGATTTTAACTTCAGAGTCACAGGAAAATGTTCATGCTAATCAAAGTTTAGTTATCGAGTCTCTTCCCGTATCTCCTATCCCCGTTGAGGATAGTGAGCCCGCTCAAGTAGAGATCGATATTTTCCTTATTCCAGATGATTTAATTCCACCAGGTGTTGAGAATGATGATTCCGAAGATGAAGATAATGAGTTACCTAACCTTGACCATCAAGATGATCCGTCAATTCCTCGTCCTCCACCGGAACCACCGGATGTTGAGAAATGTTTTGAACCCGAAGCGGGTATTTTGATAACCAAAGTGTTTAAGGGTGTTTCTAAACCTCATGATTTTATGGCCGATATTTTACCCACCCTTCCCACCCTTGTTTCAGATTTGACCTTCATTCTCTTTCTTTCTTCATTTCTCTCCTTCGGGAGTGAAGACACCATTTTTGACCCCGGCATCATCACCTTTCCATTTTCTTATCTAGAGCCGGTGGCATTTTCAATGGAAGTTTCTTGTTCTAAGTGTTGCTCTCCCTAAGGACAAATGAATGCAGGGATCGAGTCGAGCTTGCGACTCGGTGACCAAAAACAAGCCGCTTCGTGGGAGTTCACCCCATGCCTATCCTTATCCATTTTCTATTATTCTAAATAATGTGTTGTGATGTGTTGAGGCTAGCCTCTTTCCGTTCTCGTTGTTTGTTGTTTGTACTTGTGATTTTTATAGGATTGATCTAACAATTTCTGAAGCCTCTTGTGTTCAATGTTGTGTCCCGTATCAATCGAGCTTCCTATCATTTGTTTGAAATTAGTTTGGGGAGATCCGATATCCTTTTATCTTATCGATTCACGTCTATCTTTGCATAATTCATAAATGGCTTATATTTTTGTAGAACCCGACAGTTAAACATTTGAGGACAAATGTTTTCGTTTTTATTTTTGGGGAGTGGAATCTATTGATTTGATGTTACTGCTTATTGGTTTTGTTCTCACGTGACCCGTTTTCCCACGAAAAATATATCACTAAATGATTTTAAATTTTTTAAGTTTTCTATTTGTAGGAAAAAATTAAAAAATATGAAAAAAATGAAAAAAAAAATTAAAAAAAAAATTAGTGTTAAGACACGAATGTAGGTTTTCCGTTGATAAGAATAAGAAGTAATTTTTTGACCCAATCGAACGTGTTGAGTTCTAGCTTTCTCCCTTAACAAATAATAATGATAGTTTGTGCTAGTCTCATGTAGACTTTAAACATGCTAGACTTGAAATCATTAGTAAATGAAGACTTGTGCTAATCTCAAGTAGATTTTAAATATGCCGAGTTGGATTTTATATAGGCTAAGTATTTGCAATTTCTTATTATAGATTTTAGAAATTGCAAAGAATAAGAGATATAGTGTATTTTACGAATTAGGATGTTAAACAAAGTCCATTTTGGACAACTTAAAGGCCTTATAAAGAATAACTTGTGGTTTTTTCTTCCCAAGTTCTTAAAAATGATAATTTAATACGTGTATCAGCATCTTTGTCTAATTCTTCTTATCAACAAAATCTTCATGAAGTTTACTCCGTGCATTAAAAGTCTAATCAACATATTTAGAGAAAAAGCTTTATCGATGATGAAGTCAACATCATTTGTAAATAAGAATTTTAGTTCAAGTTTATACTTTGGTTTTCTAAAATGAAATTTTTCTATTTGCAAAAATAATGTGTTGAATTAATATATAAAAAAATAAATAAATAGAAAATAAAAAATAAAAAAAATTGTAAGTTTAGTAGTTGGTGAATAAAAAGGATGCAAGTTATAAATCCTTAGTGTTAATAATTAATATACAAACTCCATCGCAATAAAGTACATGGGCATTTGTCGGTTCGCTCCCGATGTGACATCGAAAGAAAGGGTAGAGGATGTATATTTAGGGTTGGTATCATAATAAGTACACGAGCTCTTGTCGGAGGCGTAGCCGATGTGTCGTCGAAAGAAAAGTGATACCAGTTCCTAGCCTAATAATGTAAATAATAATAATAATGTTGCAAGTTAGAAAATAAATAGTAAAAGTTTCATTCTCTAAAACCAAGGTATTCTTTTGAACTAAGGTTTGCAAAAGTCTACAAGGCTTTTTCATCAGAAGTTCATGCGTCTCGATTATTATTCTCTGGATGGGGTGTCAAAAGCCTTAGCACTTACCCGATGACGGTGGGATGCTAGAGAAGAAAGTCATTTATGGGGCAAGTGAACCAACGATGTCTTAGCTAAGGAGGTTTTTGTTTGCTTTGAGTTGTGACCTTACTAAGTGATTAACATATTAGCCCAAAAGGTCCATGTGTAAAGCTTGGTCGGATTTCAACTATCTAAATATGTAGATTTAATGGTTTAAATTAATTTGAACACATACACTTAAATATATGATTTATGTCGGGAAGAGAAATTCACAAGTTGTAATTATAAGTAGTCTTAGCATCTTAGCTCGTACTTAACAGTGATCTTATTTTTAAGCTTAGTATGAGAAAAGTGAAAAATCGGGAATGATGAAGTTATCTTTTAGACGCTTAATTGTGCTTTTTGTTCTATGATCCTTAAAGTTACCAATGAGGTAATGAAAACAATACATTATGTCAACACAAATAAGTTGTAGTTAGGAATATATCAAGAAAAATCATAAAAAGAGAAAAAGTTTTGAAAATGGGAATTCGGGTGTTTTATAACTTGTGACTTAGAATTTTTCCCCGCAAAAGACTTTACTACTTCTTAAAGGATTAGTTTGGGGAAATTTCTTGGTATTTGGTTATAAGGCATGTAATATTGCGTGAGGACACGCAATCATTTAGTTTGGGGAATTTTGATAGGTGTAAAATACACATATCCGTTTATACCAAAAATGACCCTAAATGACCCAAAACAAACTAAAAATGGCAAAGATATGCTTGTTTTTATGTTTTGTGTGTGCATGTACGGATATATCAAAAATCACAAGAAAACCATCAAGAACAGGCAAACACAAGAGTGTGCAAGAGCCGGAAGCCAAAGCCAAGAAAAGTCAAGCAGTCAAGAAAGTTAAACCTCAGTCAATTCTCAGTCAACAAAAGTCAAAAACAAAAGGACAAAAACCCAAAATTACACAAATGGGCCTTAAACCCTTTATTCCATACCCGGATCCAAAAGCCTAAAACCCTAAAGCCCATTTTCCTTTTATAAAACCACATGGACTATTCCTGCCAAACCTAGAAATCTTTTTACACTACATATTTTATAAAACAAAGACAATGACCATTCTTGACAATAGGCCAAAGTTTAAAACGAATTTAACCTTTTCAGTTAAAAAATGGCGCCAAGAATGGAGCACTATTCACCGTCTCCTTCAATTTTCCTAGCTGTCAAAATCAAAGGGCTTTTCTAAATTGAGGGGTGATTTAGACCATTCAAGTGATGGAGAACGCAATGGCAGGGTCAAATCAGTCTAATCAACCACTCTTATTGGCTAACTAAAGCAAGAATTACATGTGGCTATGGCAAGAAGCACAAGAGTAGATGGATTTTGCAATAAGGGATCTCACACAACAAACACAAGACCTCACAACGGATTGCCACGTTGGCAATCCGTGTGATCCCAAAGAGAGATCTAACGGCTCTTAATCATTTGCCAATGATTAAATGATTGAATGGTGGGGATTCAAAGGAGCGTGTGCAGCAAGGCACAACCTAGAAGCTTCCCCGGAGTACTATAAATACCCTCACCTCTCACACACATAGCATCTCTTTTTCATGTAATTTTTCTTTTAAGTAATTTAGCTTATGAAGTTTTTAGTTTAAATGTAATTTTCATTTTAAATCTCTTGTAATCTGTTTAGTTCAATTAATAAAATTTCAATTTAGTTTTCATCACTTTGTTTCACATTCATAAGCTCTCAACTCTCATCTTACCAATAAGCTCTCATAAGCTCATGTTCAGCTCTCATGAGTCTATAAGCTCATGATTTGAGCTTAATTCAGTCCTAATCATATTTAAAATCTAAAATCAGTTTAACTAATACCTTACCTTTACTTGTGGATTATAAGCTTATGGAAGGGGATTCAGTTAAGGAAGGAATCCCAAGGACCTTTACTGGCTTATTTCTAATAAGCCAGAGCTGTTGATTAAGCTCAATTGAGCCTTAGCTTCTGTTTAGCTGAAGCTGAAGGTTAGTTTTCATTCAACTTCTTTTTGTCCTTTAATTCCTAGTTAAAAAAGTGCTTATTAGTGTAAACTGCTTAATTGCTTAATATGTTTGCTTATTAGTGCTTATTTACTTTTATTCTAGCTTATTAAGTGTGTTTGATCATCTGTGTTAGTTTTTTATACAATAGATCTTGTTATAGCTTAATTTGTCTTAAAATCTATAAAAACCAAAAAAATTAGTTAGCATAAGCTTAGATTCTAGATTTAGCTTAAATGGTTAATGATTTATGTTTATTAGGTTAGTTACTAGCTAATTAGCATCTGGTACTTAAGTTTAGTTCATTAGATCTTAAATTCAATAGCTTAATCATAATCTGTCTTATGTTAAGGGGTGTTTGGAATTAGTTGTTTTGACCTCAAAAAGTCAAAGGAATTTGTGCAATTTATTTGAGACAGCTTTGATTTCATTTAAAATCATTAGGAAAAGAGTTTTTAGAATTTAGCTTTCAAAAATCAAAAAGTTAGGGCTATTTTATATGTGTCTGCACCAGGGGAGATTTCTCCCTTTGCTTTGATTGCTAATATTTGAATCAAGCCTTTTAGGCTTAATTTGAGTTTGTAGTTTACTCAAGCACACTCAATAGAGTGTGTAGTGTGCAGGTTTTCCCTTTAGGATTCTTGCATTTAGTTTAAGTATCATTTAAAATCAGTAGGAAAACAGTTTTCAAAAGTTAGTTTTCAAAATTAAACAAGTTATGGTTTAAATAAGGGGTTCCTGCACCAGGGGAGTCTATCATTTCTTTTTAACTTGTGAAAATTTGATCTAAGCACTCTAAGGCTTAGATCTTGCTTGCTTTAAGTTTTTACACTCCTAGTGAGTGTATTAAGTGCAGAGGTAACCACATAGGTTACCTGTATTTAGGCTTTTGTGTGCATTAGTACTAACAGCAGTTAGTACTGCTGTCACTTTTAGGTTTAATTTTAGCTAGAAAACTTAGGTTTTAAGATTTTAAATTTAAGTTGATTATAGATTAGGTGTAGCTTTAAGTTAGTTTTTATATTTCTAGCTTAAATCCTAGTATGCATTTGCTCTTAAAAAAATCATTAATTAGCCAAAAAGCCACAAATCAGTAGGAATTAGAAAGTAGCTTCTTAAATTTGATTTCTAGCTTAAGGTGTTTGATTTTATGTTTTGGATTTATAGTTCATAAGAAATTTAGCTAGTTTTCAAAAGCTTAAGATCTGAGTTAGCTTTTTGAATTAGTTAGCTTAATTTGATTTTGAGTGTTTAAGTGTGCATTCTGAGTTTAGTTCTTTCATCTTCAAGTTCAGATAGGATATAGTGTTATTTTATGCGGATGACGCCTTTTTTATGGGTGAATGGTCTGATAATAATTTGAGAGGTATTATCAATATTCTTAAATGTTTCCATCTCGCGTCGGGATTACAGATTAATATTCATAAGAGCCAAATTTTGGGTGTGGGGGTCTCGCGGTCTAGAGTTGAGGATATGGCTTCTTCTTTAGGTTGCACTATTATGGAAAACAAGTTCCGTTATCTTGGGGTTATGGTGGGGGCTGGGATGACTCGTCATAAGGCTTGGGATGATGTAATTTTAAAGCTTCAATCGCGTTTGTCTAAATGGAAAGCGAAAACCCTCTCGATTGGTGGTAGGCTTACTTTGTTAAAATCAGTTCTCGGTGCATCTCCCCTTTATAACATGTCCATTTTTAAGGTTCCTAAAGGCGTGCTTAAGGTTATGGAGTCAATTCGTAGTAACTTCTTTAAAGGTGCCAGCATGTTGGAGAAAAAAATTTCCTGGATTGCTTGGGATAAGGTGTTAGCTTCGAAGAAGAAAGGGGGTCTTGGGGTTTCGAGTTATTTCGCTCTTAATCGAGCGCTCCTCTTAAAGTGGGTTTGGCGTTTCGTTTCGCAAGATGATTCTTTGTGGTTTCGTGTTATCCAAGCGGTTCATGGGGATAAGATTGATTCTCATTCAGTTCGTAAGGTTTCCATATGGAGTTCGATTTTGAAGGAAGTTCAAGTGCTTAAGTCATCTGGATTTGATTTCTTGTCGTATTGCTCTAAACGTATCGGGGATGGTCAATCTACTAGTTTTTGGAAAGAGACTTGGATGGGGGATATTCCCTTGTGTGAGTTGTGTCCGCGTTTGTTTGCCCTTGATTCTGCTCCCAATATTTGTGTGGCGGCTAAGATGGCTGGCCCCCTGGATACGTCTTTTCGGAGATCAGTTAGAGGAGGGGTCGAACAGCAAGAATTCTCAGATTTAAGTTCGTTTTTGAATTCAGTGGTTCTTTCAACGTCTAATGATCGTTGGTATTTCTCCCTTTCTAGCAGTGGTGAATTTAGTGTGAAAGATACTCGTCTTGCTATTGATGATTTGGTGCTTCCCTCTCATTCTGAGCCGACTAGGTGGGTTAAGTTAATTCCTATTAAGATTAATGTTTTTATGTGGCGAGCTCGTCGGGGGTGTTTGCCTACTAGATACAATCTGGTCCAAAAAGGTGTTATTTTGGAGTCCACTTCTTGCCCGGTTTGTTTTTCGGATGAAGAGGATGTCCATCATTTGTTATTTCGATGTTCTCTATCTCAGGAGGTTTTGCATCGTGTTTGCCGTTGGTGGGAGATCGATTTCCAGCTTTGGCGTTCGTTCTCAGAATGGGACGAGTGGTTCTCTTCTATTCGTCTTCCGGGTTCAGTTAAAGGTTTTTTGGAAGGAGTCTTCTACGTTGCTTGGTGGTTTATTTGGGGATTTCGGAATCGTTCTACTTTTGATGTTAATAAGCCGTCTAGATCGATCCTTTTTGAGAATATTGTCTCTTCCTCCTTTCTTTGGTGTAATAGTAGGTGTAGTAGAAAGTTCTCTAGGGATGATTGGCTTAAAAACCCGCATTTAATATCTTTGTAATTTCTTTTCTAGCTCCTTGCTAGTTTATAAAATTTTGCCGTTCAAAAAAAAAGCTTTTCATTTCTAGCTTAAGTGCATTATAAGCTTTATAGAATAGTTTTCAGATTTAAGTTTGAGCTTAATTTGAGCTTTTTGCAAGTGCTTAAGTGAAAGTAAGGGCAAAAGCCCACTTACTGATTCAGCAGCTTTTATAAGCTCTTTGTGAGCTCAATTTTGGTTTTCAGCTTATGTTTCTTTCATGAAAGTTGCTTAAAAATAAGTCCTTAATAAGTTCCAATATTCAGTTTTGTTAAAAAGTCAAAAATAAAAAATAAGCAAAAAGGGGGTTTGCCTGCCTCGAACCCTAGACCTCTAGCTCAAAGACCCAACGTGTTAACCAAGTGTGCTACAATAGCTCATCCGTGAGCTATTGTACACATTTAATATTTACCCTTTGTTTGGGCCTTAAGCCCATAAGCCACTTCGAGCTGTTTAAGCTTATTTAGGGGCTTATCCGTTTAGCTTTTTGGACTTTTCTTATTTTTCTCTTATAGCTGTTAGGATTTATGATTTATCCTGAATTTTTCATAATTTTCTAGTTAGTAGATTATTTTAAATCATTTTTCTTAAGTTTTAATTTTCGAAAAGTCTTTAAAAATAGAAAAAAGTTTTAAAAAATTACAAAAAAATAGTTTTTAGTTTTATAAAAATTACTTTTAGGTTTACATTCAGTAAAATCATTTTTACACCTTTTAGATTTTAATTTTCATTTTTGAGCTTTTAATTTTAAGTTTAAAAATAGGATTTTAATTTTAAAAATAGTTAAAAATAGTTTTCTGAGTTTTTATGTTATTTTAGACTTTTCTAAGTTTAAAAATTATTTTTCTCAATTTTTAGGACTTAATTTGCTATTTTTTAGGATTTAATTAGATTAAAATAGTTTTTAATTCATAATAAATTCAAAAATAATCAAAAAAGTATTTTTCTTTTTCTTAAATTTTTTTTTGTCCTACTTTAGGTTTAGAAATTTAGTTTGCATTTTTAGGGGTTAAATTTAGTATATTTGCTTAATTGTCGCGTTTTATTTGTTTCACGTCAATTGTTTAAGTGATTAATTGCTTTTAATTGTTCATCTTAATTGTTGCTTTTATTTAGTAGTTATAGATAATCCAAAATATCTTTTCTCTCATTCAAATCATAATCCGAGCTAAAACGTAGTTTCAATTTCACAAGTCATTGGGGAAACGACCCGGGTGATCACACTTCCCGGTTAAATATACGTATTATATATTATATATCTTTTAGAGTGAGCTTTTCTTAAGAGAAACTTTAGGAAAGTTCTTAATTGCTCTTTTAGAATATTATATCATATATTTTATAGTGTATAAAAATTAACATCAGTCAAGATAAGGAGCTAACTACTTCGTCACTTTTACTGACGACTTTAGTCGGCATGGTTATGTTTATTTGCTGAAACATAAACATGAAGTGTTTGAGACATTTAAAGAGTTTCAAAAGGAAGTAGAAAACCAACTCGGGAAGACCATAAAATCACTACGATCTGATCGTAGAGATGAATATATGAGTTAAGAGTTTTTGGATCATCTAAAAGAGTATAGGATTATTGCCCAACGCACTCCTCCCTACACGTCCCAACATAATGGAATGTCAAAGAGGAGAAATAGAACACTGTTAGACATGGTTCGCTCCATGATGAGTCAAACTACTCTTCCAAAGTCTTTTTGGGATTATGCCCTTGAGTCTGTTGCACGCATTCTCAACATGGTTCCAACTAAGAAGGTTGATAAGACACCATTATGAAATATGGCATGGGAAAGCCCCTAAGCTGTCTTACTTAAAAGTATAGGGTTGTGAGGCACTTGTTAAGCATGATACACTTACCAAACCTGACAAACTAGAACCCGAATCTTTTAAGAGTATCTTCATATGATACCTAAAGGAAACGATGGGATATTCTTTCTACAACCCATCTGAGAGCAAAATATTTGTTGCCCGGAATGCTGAGTTCTTTAAGAGTAATCTTATAGATCAAGAAGCAAGTAGGAGTCTAGACGATCTTGAAATTATTCAAGAAGAAGATACAAATCCTTCTTTAGACACTAGCTTAAATCATGAAGAGGATGATCAAGAAATTGACGAACCTCAAAGTGATATAAATCCCATTTGTAGGTCCACAAGGACACGACGTCCCACAGATCGATTGTGTTTGTACATCGATGTTGAGGAACACGATTTGGGGAATCTCGGTGAACCCGCCTACTATAAAGCTGCATTAAAGGATCCTGAATTCGAAAAATGGCAAGCTGCTATGAATGTGGAAATTCAATCCATGAAAGACAACAACGTTTGGGACCTCGTAGAACTTCCTCCTAACGCTAAAACCGTTGGTCATAAATGGATCTTCAAAAAGAAGACCGACATGGATGGTGCAGTACACACCTTTAAGTCTCGTCTCGTAGCAAAGGGCTTCACTCAAATCTATGGGGTTGATCATGAAGAAACATTTTCTCCTATTACATACATAAGAGCTATAAGGATTCTTATTTCCATAGCTGCGTTCTATGTCAAAACTGCTTTCCTTAATGAACATCTTTCTAAAGAAGTCTATATGACGCAACCTAAAGGTTTTGTTAATCCAAAATATCCTAACCATGTATGCAAGCTCAAGCATTCCATTTATGAACTTAAGCAAGCATCTAGGCAATGGAATAAGCGATTTGATGATGAAATCAAGAAATTCGGTTTCACTCAAAATCAAGATGAGCCATGTGTATATCTGAAAGCTAGTAGGAGTTATGTCACTTTCTTAATCTTATATGTCGACGACATATTAATCATGGGAAACAATATTCCAATGTTACAAGATGTAAAATCCTATCTTGGAAAATGTTTTTCCATGAAAGATTTAGGTGAAGCTGCATATATTCTTGGAATCAACCGCCGTCGTTGGCAACTTTGTTCAAAGGAATCCTCCTAATTTGGCAAATCAGATGAGACCACCCGGTTTTAATCAACCAAATGTTCAAAACAACCAAGGAATCAAAACCGTGGAAACAATTTCAATCAAAACCATCAAAACAATCAAGGTCAAGTTTTTCAACCACCAACCAATCAACCACCGGTTTACCAAGTTCCACCATATCAAGCTCCTACGCTTTAAATTCAAGGTGTTTCAAAAACGAATTTTAAAAACTACTTCAAGGCAAATGATGCGGTGTTGAAGAATGTTCAAAATCTAGGTCAAAATTTGCAGAATCAAATGGCTAATGTTACGGAGTTTGTTGAAAAATCTTTGTAATAAATTTCAAGATTGCATCTTTTACTTCGAAATTCAGGAACTATTCCAAGTCAGCCGTAAACTAACTCGTCAGCAAATTAATGCTATCACCACAAGGAGCGGTAAAACTTTAGAAGGACCTTCGACTTCTCTTGTTCCTACACCCGTTGTTTCTATTCCTTTAAAGGAACCCAAACAAAACCCGAAGACGTCAACAAAAAAAGTGTAAAATCCAAATTTGGAGAATACCACACATGTCCCACTCCGGGGAGAAGATGTCATTTCATGGAAATTTGCAAAACCCAAAAGCAAAGAAAAACCCGTTAATGTTGATTTCAAGATCGGACTTCTCAAGACTAATAATCTAAACTTCCATATCCCGAGAGGATGAAAGTGAGAGAGAACGATAAACCAAGTGCTCAACATAGCCGGTTTTTAAAGATGTTCAAACAACTCCGTTTAGAGATTGGATTGAAAGACTGCGGGGGGGTTTGTCGAAATGCCAAGTGCAACAAATGGTTAAGCTCGGTTGCTAAGGGAACAAAGAGAAGTTCGAGGAGATCGCCATCTACCGTGAATGTGAAATGTTCCGCCATCATCATGAACAAAAGTTCCTGAGAAGCTTGAGATCCTGGAAAATTTCTTATTCCATGTGCCGTTACAAGAACTCATAGGACTAGTGCTTAGCGATATCCGGAGCTAGCATTAACCTTTTTACCTCACTCATTTTAAGCAACTTGGGCTTGAAGCGTGACTCCTACTCGAATGATATGAGTTTGCCATCGTTAATTACTACCAATAGGCATTAGCGAGGTGTTGTAGTTAGAGTTGATGGTTTCACCTTTCTTGCGGATTTTGTAGTGGTTAATTTTGAACCCGACCCGAGAGTGCATGTTATTTTAGGAAGACCTTTTCTTCGCACCGCGAAAGCTCTCATTGATTTGTATGAAGAAACTTTTACTTTAAGGTAGGAAAGGAAGTACTTGTTTATTTATGCGATAATCTGAGAAAAAACAAAAGATAGAGCATTTTGTTCACGCCATTTCTATAATCGATTTCTCAAAAGATGATCCGTTTAGTGGCAGTACCATTACTCATTCTAATGATTCTTCTCCTAGTTCTTCTCTGGTAAAGACTAGTGATAATTTTGAGAAGTTCGCCGATGAACTTGCTCCTCTTGATTCGTTACCACCGGGTAATGATGATTCGACTCTTAAGAAGGACTTGCATGAAGAGAATTTTCAAGTTTACTCAAATCTCTTTTTGAAATTTATGACAACTTTCAAATTAGCACCATTAAATTTCTTTATGATAAATGAAGAGATGTCGCGGATTGAGAATTCCAACGTTTCCGTTGAGCCAATTTTACTCAACACATTTATCGATAGGTTGAGTGTTTTGCTCAGAAGACCATAATAATGAGTCGATGTTTTCCTAGCTATGGAAGTTTCTTCTATTTTGAGGAAGGTTATTTCGATTCAGAAGGAGACGTAATTTTTCTTGATAATCTGCTTAGTAATGATGCTTCCCGTAACCTCGCTTCCGAAGTGATTTCCGATCATGAACCAGAACAAAATGAATCTTTAATTACTTTTTCATCCAAGGAGTGTCCTTTCACCATGAGTTCGGGTGAAATTTTAACACTTCCTTCGAGGAATGATCATGAATTTGGGGAATATCTTAGTTTTATGACAGTGCTTTGTGAGATTTTAACTTCAGAGTCACAGGAAAATGTTCATGCTAATCAAAGTTTAGTTATCGAGTCTCTTCCACGTATCTCCTATCCCGTTGAGGGATGTGGCCGCTAAGTAGAGAATCGAAATTTTCTTGTCCCAGATGATTTAATTCACCAGGTGTGAGAATGCTGATTCCGAAGATGAAGATAATGAGTTTACCTAATCTTGAACCACCAAGAGGATCCGTCATTCCTCGTCCTTCCACCGAAACCTCCGGATGTTGAGAAATGTTGTGAACCGAAGTGAGTATTTTGATACTCAAAGTGTTTAAGGTGTTTCTAAACCAATGATTTTATGGCGATATTTTACCCCACCTTCCCACCTTGTGTCGATTTGACTTTCATTCTCTCATCTTTCTTCATTTCTCTCTTTAGGAGTGAGAATTTTGTTTTTGACCCCGGCATCATCACGTTTCATAAGCCAGTGGCATTTTCAATGGAAGTTTCTTGTTCTAAGTGGTGCTCTCCCTAAGGACAATTTAATTCAGGGATCGAGTCGAGCTTGCGACTTGGTGAATAAAAACAAGCCGCTTCGTGGGAGTTCACCCCATGCCTATCCTTTTCTATTTTCTTTCTATTTTTAATGTGTTGTGATGTGTTGAGGCTAGTCTTTTCCGATTCTTCGTGTTTGTTGTTTGTACTTGTGATTTTTGCAGGATGAACCCAACAATTTCTGAAGACTCTCGTGTTCGGTGTTGTGTCCCGTATCACTCGAGCTTCCTATCCTTTGTTTGAAATTAGTTTGGGGAGATCCGATATCCTTTCATCTTATCGATTCACGTTTATTTTTGCATAATATTGACAGCTTAGTTTTCGTAGAGACGGCTTTAAAACATTTGAGGACAATGTTTTCACTCTTAGTTTGGGGAGAGAATCTATAGATTTGATGTTACCTGCCTTATTGTTTTGTTCTCACGTACGTTTCCCACATAAAATAGCAAAAATTTAAGATTTGTAAGTTTTATTTGTAGATCCAAAAATTGAAAAATAAAAACTATTGGATAGTTGATTTAAAAAATAAATAATACGTGTTTAAAGGACACAATGTAAGGTTTTCCGTTGGTGACGAATAAAAAAGTAATTTTTGACCGATTCGAACGTGATGAGTCCTAGTTTTCTCCCTAACAATTAATGAGATCGTTTGTGCTAGTCTCATGTGCGACTTTAAAATGCTCGACTTGAAATCATTAGTAAAGAAGGCTTGTGTCTATCTAAAGTAGATTTTTTAATATTCCGAGTTGGATTTTATATAGCTAAGTATTTGCGAATTTCTTTATTAGAGATTTTAAATTGCAAAAGAATAAGAGAGATAGTGTTTGATTACGAGTTAGGATGCTAACAACGTTTATTTGGAAAAACTTAAATGGCTTATAAGAATAAACTTGTGGATTTTCTTCTCGAAGTTCTTAAAATGAATTAATTATTACGTGTTTCCCTTTAATTTTTACAATTAGAGTTTTACTCTTTAAAGTCTAATCCAACATATTCCGAGGAAAAAGCTTTATCGATGATGAAGTTCAAACATTCATTTGTAATAAGAATTTTAGTTAAGTTTTATATTTGGATTGTAAATGAATTTTTTTCTATTTACCAAAAATAATGTGATGAATTAATATAAAAAAATATGTAGTTGGAGAATAAAAAGGATGCAGTTATAAATCCTTATTGTTACTAATTAATATACAACTCATCGCAATAAAGTACATGGGCATTTGTCGGTTCGTCCCGATGTGACATCGAGAAAAGCTGGAGGTTGTATATTAGGGGTGGTATCATAATAAGCTACACGAGCTTTATCGGAGCGTGGCCGATGTGTCGTCGGAGAAAAGTGATACGATTTCTGCTAATATGTAAATAATAATGTAATGTGCAAAGTTAAGAAATAAATAGTAAAAGTTTTCATTTTTCTAAACTGTATTCTTTTGAACTAGGGTTTGCAAAAAGTCTACAATTGGCCTTTCATCGGAAGTTCATGGTATCGATTATTATTCTACGTTTGAAGGTGTCAAAAGCTTAGCACTCCCCAAACCGTACCGATGACGGTGGGATGCTAGAGAAGAAAGTCATTTATGGGGCAAGTGAACCAACGATGTCTTAGCTAAGGAGGTTTTTGTTTGCTTTAAGTTGTGATCTTACTAAGTGATTAACATATTAGCCCAAAAGGCTCATGTGTAAAGCTTAGTCGGATTTCAACTATGTAAATATGTGGATTTTAATGGTTTAAATTAATTTGAGCACACCCACTTAAATATTGATATTTGTCGGGAAGGAGGAAATTCACATGTTGTAATTATAGTATGTCTTGCATATTAGCTCGAACTTACAGTGATCATATTTTTAAGCTTAGTATGGGAAAAGTGAAATATCGGGAATGATGAAGTTAATCTTTTAGAGCTTAATATGTGCTTTTTGTTTATGATCCTTAAAGTTACCAATGAGGTATTTGAAAACAATACATTATGTCAAACAAGTACGTTGTAGTTAGGAATATATCAAGAAAATCCTAAAAAAAAACAGTTTTGAAAAGGGAATTCGGGTGTTTTTTAACTTGTGGACTTGTATTTTTCCCCGCAACAGACTTTACTATTCTTAAAGGATTAGTTAGGGGAAATTTTATGGTATATGGTTATAAGGCATGTTAAAATTGCGTGAGGACAGCAATCTATTTAGTTTGGGGATTTTGATAGGTGTAAAAATAAACATATCCGTTTTATACCAAAAATGACCTAAATGACCAAACAAACTAAAAATGGCAAAGTATGTTTTTTCTTATGTTTTGTGTGTTGCAATGTACGGATATTCAAAATCACAAGAAAACTATCAAGAACAGGCAAACACAAGAGTGTGCAAGAGCCGGAAGCCAAAGCCAAAAAAAGTCAAGCAGTCAAGAAAGTCAAACCTTAGTCAATTCTCAGTCAACAAAAGTCAAAAACAAAAGGACAAAAACCCAAAATTACACAAATGGGCCTTAAACCCTTTATTCCATACCCGGATCCAAAAGCCTAAAACCCTAAAGCCCATTTTCCTTTTATAAAACCACATGGACTATTCCTGCCAAACCTAGAAACTTTTTACAACTACATATTTTATAAAAGAAGACAATGGACCATTTCTTGACAATAGGCCTAATGTTTACAAACGAAGTTAACCTTTTCAGTTAAAAACATTGGCGCAAGAATGGAGCACTATTCACTTTCCTTCAATTTTCCTAGCTGTCAAATCAAAGGGCTTTCTAAATTGAGGGGTGATTTAGACCATTCAAGTGATGGAGAACGCAATGGCAGGGTCAAATCAGTCTAATCAACCACTTTTATTGGCTAACTAAAGCAAGAATCACATGTGGCTATGGCAAGAAGCACAAGAGTAGATGGATTTTGCAATAAGGGCTCTCACACAACAAACACAAGACCTCACAACGGATTGCCACGTTGGCAATCCCGTTGTGGATCCAAAAGAGAGATCAACGGTCTTAATCATTTGCCAATGATTAAATGATTGTATGGTGGATTCAAAGGAGACGTGATGAGCAAGGCACAACCTAGAAGTTCCCCTGGAGTACTATAAAACCTCACCTCTCACACAATTACATCTCTTTTTTATGTAAATTTTCTTTTAAGTAATTTAGCTTATGAGGTTTTTAGTTTTAAATGTACATTTTCTTTTATAATATCTCTTGTTATATGTTTAGTTCAATTAATAAAATTTCATTTAGTTTTCATCACTTTGTTTCACATTCCTAAGCTCTCAACTCTCTTTTACCAATAAGCTTCATCAGCTCTATGTCAGCTTCTTGAGTCTATAAGCTAATGATTTTTAAGCTTAATTCAGCCTAATCACTATTTAAAATCTAAATAAGTTGAACTATTATCTTACCTTGGTTGTCGGACTATTAAGCTATGGACGGGGAGTCAAAATGTGGAGGGACTCCCATGACTGATACTGGGTAATTTTTAATAAGCCAGACGCTGTTTGAATAAGTTTAAGAGCATTTTAAGCCTTGTTTAGCTTGGCTCATTGTAAGTTCTCTTTTATTTAAGTTTTAGCTTAATAATGCTTTAATTAGTTAGATTTGCTTATTTGCTTATTTTAAAGTGACTTTATTATTGTCTTATGATTATTTGTGTTTTAACTTGTTTCTTAGTGCTTATAAACCATCTGTTTTAGCTTAGTATAGTTAGATCTTAGATTAGTGTTTAAATTTGTCTTAAAATCTATAAAAACCAAAAAACATTAGTTAGCATAGCTTAGATTCTAGATCAAGCTTAAGTAAATTGTTGATTTATGTTTATTAAGTTTAATATAAGCTGTTTAAGATCTGGTAATGATGCTTTGTTAGAAAAAATTCAAGTTTGATAGCTTAAGCAAATTTTGTCAGCCTATAAGGAGTGTTTGGTTTTTATGCTTCTTTGACCTTTAAAGTCAAACGGACTGTGTCTATTACTTAGTTAGTTTAAGTATCATTTAAATTCGTTGGACAAACAGTTTTCAAACAGTTAGTTTTCAAAAATAAACAAAGTTATGGTTTAAATTAAGGGGTTACTGCACAGGGGAGTCTTATGCTATTTCTTTTAACTTGTGAAAAATTTGATCTAAGCCACTCTAGGCTTTGTTCTTGCTTGCTTTAAGTTTTTACACTCTTGTGAGTGTATTAGTGCAGAGGTAAAACCACATAGGTTATGTATTTAGGCTTGTGTGTGATTAGTACTAAAGCAGTTAGTACTGCTGTTCACTTTTAGGTATAGTTTTAGCTAGAAAAATTAGGTTTTAAGATTTTTAAATTTAAGTTGATTATAGACTAGGTTTAGTTTAAGTTAGTTTTTTATATTTCTAGCTTAAATCCTCGTAGCATTTATCTTAAAACAAAATCATTAATTAGCAAAAAAGCACAAATCAAGTAGGAATTAGAAAAGTAGCTTCTTAAAATTTGATTTCTAGTTAAGGTGTTTGATTTATATTTTGGATTTATAGTTCATAAGAAGTTTAGCTAGTTTTCAAAAGCTTAAGATCTGAGTTAGCTTTTTGAATTAGTTAGCTTAATTTGATTTTGAGTGTTTAAGTGTGCATTCTGAGTTTAGTTCTTTCATCTTCAAGTTCAGATAGGATATAGTGTTATTTTATGCGGATGACGCCTTTTTTATGGGTGAATGGTCTGATAATAATTTGAGAGGTATTATCAATATTCTTAAATGTTTCCATCTCGCGTCGGGATTACAGATTAATATTCATAAGAGCCAAATTTTGGGTGTGGGGGTCCCGCGGTCTAGAGTTGAGGATATGGCTTCTTCTTTAGGTTGCACTATTATGGAAAACAAGTTCTGTTATCTTGGGGTTATGGTGAGGGCTGGGATGATTCGTCATAAGGCTTGGGATGATGTAATTTTAAAGCTTCCATCGGTTATGTCTAATGGAACGCGAAAACCTCTCAATTGGTGGTAGGCCTTAACTTTGTTTAAATCAGTTCTCGGTGCATCTCCCCTTTATAACATGTCCATTTTTAAGGTTCCTAAAGGCGTGCTTAAGGTTATGGAGTCAATTCGTAGTAACTTCTTTAAAGGTGCCAGCATGTTGGAGAAAAAATTTCCTGGATTGCTTGGGATAAGGTGTTTAGCTTTCCCATAGAAGAAGATAAGGGGGTCTTGGGTTTCGAGTTATTTCGCTCTTACTCGAGCGCTCCTTTACAAGTGGGTTAGGCGGTTTGTTTCGCAGATGTTTTTTGTGGGTTTCGTGTTAATCCACGGGTATGGGGGATACAGATTGATTCTCATTCAGTTAGTAAGGTTTCCATATGGAGTTCCGATTTGGGAAGGAAGTTCAAGTGCTTAAGTCATGGATTTGGATTTTCTTTCGTATTGCTCTAATACGTATCGGGGATGGTCAATTATAGTTTTTGGAAAGAGACTTGGATGGGGATATTACTTGTGTGCAGTTGTGTCCGCGTTTGTTTGGCCCTTGATTCTGTCCCAATTATTTGTGTGGAGGCTAAGTGGTGGCCCCATGGATACGTCTTTTCGGGATCAGGTAGAGGGGGGGATCGAACAGCAAGAATTCTCAGATTTAAGTTCGATTTTGAATCGTGGTCTTAACAAGTCTATGTTCGTTGGTATTTTCCTTGTCTGCAGGGGTGAATTTAGTGTGAAAGATACTCGTCTTGCTATTTGATGGATTTGATAGATTCCTCTCTTCTGAGCGACTAGGGTAGGTTAAGTTAATTCCTATTAAGATTATTGTTTTATGTGGCGAGATGTCGGGGTGTTTGCTATAGATACAGTCTGGTCCAAAAGGTGTTTTTTGGAGGTCCACTTCTGCCGTTTTGTTTTTGGAAGAAGAGGGATGTCCATCATTTGTTATTTCGCTGTTATCTATCTCAGGAGGTTTGGATGTGTTTGCCGTTGGTGGGAGATCGATTTCCGCTTTGGCGTTCGTTCTCAGAATGGACGAGTGGTTCTTTCTATTGTCTTCCGGTTCAGTTAATGGGTTTTTGTGAGGAGTCTCTACGTTGCATGGTTGTTTTTATTTGGGGATTTCGGAATCGTTCTCACTTTTGATGTTATAAGCCGTTAGCTCGATCCTTTTTGAGAATATGTCTCATCTCCTTTCTTTGGTGTAATAGTAGGTGTAGTAGACAGTTCTCTAGGGATGATTGGCTTAAAAACGCATTTAATATCTTTGTTGTAATTTTCTTTTCTAGCCTCTTGCTAGTTTATAAAATTTTGCCGTTTCAAAAAAGCGATTGCATTTCTAGCTTAAGTGCATTATAATCTTTATAGAATAGTTTTCAGTTTACGTTGCGCTTAATTGGCTTATTGCAAGTGCTTAATGAAAGTAAAGGCAAAACAGACCACTTAACAGATTCAGCCGCGGGGGGGATTTTATAAGCTCTTTGTGAGTCAATTGTGGTTTTCAGCTTATGTTTGTCATGAATGTTGCTTAACAGATATACAGTCCTTAATAAGTTCAAATATTCATATTGTTCAAAAGTCAAAAAAAAAAAAAAAGCGAAAAGGGGTTTGCCTGCCTCGAACTAGACCTCTAGCTCAAAGACCAAGTGTTAACCAAGTGTGTACATAGCTCATGTGGCTTATTGTACACATTTATATTTACCTCTTGTTTGGGCCCCTAAGCCAATAGCCTTTCGAGTGTTTAAGCTTATTTAGGGGTTATTCGTTTAGCTTTTTGACTTTTCCTTATTTTTCTTTATAGTGTTAGGATTTCTGATTTATCCTGCATTTTTCATAATTTTCTAGTTAGTAGATTATTTTCAATCATTTTTCTTAAGTTTTAATTTTTGAAAAGTCTTTAAAAATAGAAAAAAGTTTTAAAAAATTACAAAAAAATAGTTTTTAGTTTTATAAAAAATAGTTTTAGTTTTACATTACGAAAAATCATTTTCACCTTTTTTTAGATTTTAATTTTTATTTTTGAGCTTTTATTTTTAACTTTAAAAATAGGATTTTAATTTTAAAAATAATTAAAAATAGTTTTCTGAGTTTTTATGTTATTTTAGACCTTTCTAAGTTTAAAAATTATTTTTCTCAATTTTTACGGATTTTAATGTTGCTTTTTTTTAGGATTTAATTAGATTAAAATAGTTTTTAATTCATAATAAATTCAAAAATAATCAAAAAAGTATTTTTCTTTTTCTTAAATTTTTTTTTGTCCTACTTTAGGTTTAGAAATTTAATTTTCATTTTTAGGGGTTAAATTTAGTATATTTGCTTAATTGTCGCGTTTTATTTGTTTCACGTCAATTGTTTAAGTGATTAATTGCTTTTAATTGTTCATCTTAATTGTTGCTTTTATTTAGTAGTTATAGATAATCCAAAATATCTTTTCTCTCATTCAAATCATAATCCGAGCTAAAACGTAGTTCTAATTTACAGTCATTGGGGACACGGGACGGGTGATCACACTTCCCGGTTAATTAGAAGTATTTATATATTATATATCTTTTAGAGTGAGCTTTTCTTAGAGAAACTTTAGGAAAGTTCTTTAATTGCTCTTTTAGAATATTATATTATATATTCTTATAGTGTATAAATTAACATCAGTTCAAGCTACGGAGCTAACTACTTCGCCAACTTATATGACGACTTTAGTCGCATTGGTTATGTTTATTTGCTGAAACTAAAACATGAAGTAGTTGAGACATTTAAAAGAGTTTCAAAAGGAAGTAAGAAAACCAACTCGGGAAGTCCATAAAATCCTCGATTGATCGTAGATATGAATATTTGAGTTAGAGTTTTTGGATCATCTAAAGAGTATAGGTTTATTGCCCAACGACTTCCTCTTACAAGTCAACATAATGGAATGGCAAGAGGAGAAATAGAACTGTAAGACATGGTTCGCTCATGATGAGTCAAACTACTTTCCAAAGTCTTTTTGGGATTATGACCTTGGAGATCTGTTCACGATTATTAACATGGTTCCAAATAAGAAGTTGATAGAAACCATTATGGGGAAAATGGCATTGGGAAAGCCTAAGTTGTTACTTAAAAAGTATAGGTTGTGAGGCACTTGTTAAGCATGATACACTTACCAAATGACAAAATAGAAACCCGAATCTTTTAAGGTATCTATCATTGATACCTAAGGAAACAAATAAAAAAAAAAAAAAAAAAAAAAAAAAAAAAAAAAACTGATGGGATATTCTTTTACAACCCATCTGAGAGCAAAAAATATTTGTTGCCCGGAATGCTGGTTCTTTTAAGAGTAATCTTTTAGATCAAGAAGCAAGTAGGAGTCTAGAGATCTTGAAATTATTCAAGAAGAAGATACAAATCCTTCTTTAGACACTAGCTTAAATCATGAAAGAGGAAATGATCAAGAATATTGACGCAACTCAAAGTGATATAAATCCCATTTGTAGGGTCAAGGACACGATGTCCCACAGATCGATTGTGTTTGTACATCGATGTTGAGGAACACGATTTGGGGAATCTCGGTGAACCCGCCTACTATAAAGCTGCATTAAAGGATCCTGAATTCGAAAAATGGCAAGCTGCTATTAATGTGAAAATTCAATCCATGAAAGACAACAACGTTTGGGACCTCGTAGAACTTCCTCCTAACGCTAAAACCGTTGGTCATAAATGGATCTTCAAAAAGAAGACCGACATGGATGGTGCAGTACACACCTTTAAGTCTCGTCTCGTAGCAAAGGGCTTCACTCAAATCTATGGGGTTGATTATGAAGAAACATTTTCTCTTATTGCAGACATAAGAGCTCTAAGGATTCTTATTGCTGTAACATTCCATATTTTCAGGTCATTTACGATGTCATCTATTTTACTAATTTTTTTTTCTCGTACGCGTTTACTATTAATTCTCATTATATAGTGAAATCGCGTAAACTAAAAATCAACAATTAATGTAAACGGACACCAAACGAATTAAAGTTTTTATCAAGCAAGCAATATATTATTTTTATGAAAGTAATAATAATCAACTTTTTATATTTTATTTTTATTGGTTGCGTAAAACGTTTACGTTTTGCAATTTAATACATTTAGGTATACCCGGAAGCACCAAAACTTTTTCTACTCTTCAACAAATACCCAATTTTATACCCAATACATAAAAATTACAAAAATATATCATACATATGCATTCATAGCCGGTTTTGGACTCAAAAATGCAAAGAAAATATCATATAGAACACATCTCCTAATTTTCATGAGATTATGTCTCATTTAGGGAACATTCAACCCTTAGTCTCCAAGTTTTGACCAAAGACCAAGACTAGGACTTCCTTAAGACCCTCCCTATGTCTCCTTGACTAGTCCTACACATGTATTACTTATACAATGCAAGAGATAGAAAAACATAACACATAACACTTAGAAAAAAAAAGATCAAAACTCTTCCCTTTTCCTCCCTAGCTCACGGCTCAAAACCCTCAATACACACAACCCATATAAATTTTTCTACCACTTATACAAGCATACACACAACATATCTAAGACCTACTAAGATGGTTTGAAGGTTAGGTTAAGTATTTTCAAGTGTTGAAGCAAAGAAAGTGAAATTAGGGTTTCTTGAGAAATTAAGGTTTCTAATCTTGCAAGCTTGGTTTAAAAATCTAAACAAGGGTTTAGATTATATTTCTCATCATCATTCATCACCATAAGGTTATCTAAAACCCTTTATGTCTTTACATTCATCATTTTATGCATATATGAGTTTTATATAGTAAATCACCACTTAGGATATGTTTAACTTGTAAAAGTGAATTTTTCTTGTAAACATGATTTTATGAACTTGTACACATGTTATATGGATATAAATATGGATCATGAACTTTATAATATGTAAGACAAGTATATAATAAGTATTGGATAACTTGTGGTATTTATTAAGTTGAAAAGTATAGAAAACAAGTTATAAAAATGAGTACCCCTAAAGATTTCAAAAGGGGCTGTTGGATTTCGTGTTTTAGACAGTAGGTTTAACACCTTAGAAAGATAGTACACCTCATGACGATTCCAAAATGATAAGAAACTCGAAAAACCGATTTATAACGAAAAAGATACGACGATTTCAAGTTTACGTTAAATATATACTTTTATAAAACTATTTTTATAAAAATTACTATTCACCACAGAAACTTATATTTTTAAAACATCATTAATATGATAAAACTTTTAAATACGAGAACGTACTCGAAAGAATCGCTAAAAACGGAGTTAAAACGAATAAGTTACGACATTTACGAGATTTACGATAACTAAATCTATAAAAATAAATATATAACTGTTATGAACAGTAAAATCACTATTCATCAGAAAAACTCAAATTTTGAAAATGTTATATTTTGATAACTCGTCTTAATACGAAGGCGTGGACGTAAGAAACGAAAGAAACGGACTAAAAACGAGAAAGTTACGCCAGTTTTACTAAAGTATACTTATAAACGTTTTTACTTTATAAATATGATTTCACTAAAACGATTAGATGGTGATGTAGCTATATAGAATTATATGTGGTATTAGTTAATAAAAGTACTATATTACTAGGGAGTTTCATAATGAGGCCTCTTCGGGGTGGCGTATCGACGAGTTGTTGGATTTACGATTTAAAGTGTCCTAGCTCCTCATACGTCACTACATGACCTCTTAATTATGATAGCCCGAACGATAGTATGATGAGCTATACGACCTATAAATAATCAAAGTGTTTAGTACTTATACGACCTATATTGGATTAGGTTGCATTCGATCGTAAGCGTGACGCATTTTCTATTGTGAATACTTGTTGATTACCATTCACTCGAGGTGAGTTCATAGCCCATTTTTCTACTACTTGCTTTATTAAATACGGGGGAGATTACATGCTTGATTTCTTTGGACACAAGTGTTTTCAAAACTGTATGATATTTCCTGATTACATTATTGCCTAAGTTACCGTATTGCCATTTAAGTCCCCTTTTATCATGAACCGTTAAATACCTGCTGGGTATACGCTAGTGTTATGGATAGATCTATCGGGACTGACCATCCCCGTCTGGGCTGTGGTTTCTAGTTGACCATTGACGCATTTAACATTTGAAGAAAATTCGTAGGATGTTTGGCAACATCTGTATTGAGAAAATTCGTAGGATGTTTTTGTAACATCTGTATCCGTGTTGGGGCACAAACCTCGAGTACTGGTTTGATTACAGTTTATTACGTTAAGGTTCGGTGTCATGAGCTTAGGGCAATAATACATGTTTTAGACTATTGAATGTGTTTCATAGTCTACTATTACTTCGATCTTGTGGTCCACGCTATTTCCTGATAAACCTATGAATTCACTCAACAATTTTGTTGACGTTTTAGCATGTTTTAATCTCAGGTGCTGAGGCATAAGCTTGGATGGGAGCCGTGACGGATATCTATTAGAGGGATTCTGATTTCTTAAATTCAATGAAACTTTTGTCTTATAAAATCTTAATGTCTTTTTATCAAAACTATGGGACCTAACGTGAAAACTCTGATCTTTTGTAATGACATTGAATGAATCTTATTTTTAACGTCCATTTAAGGTCGTTTTCTATATCTTGATTTTTGTACTTTGACGTAGCACCCCATTGTTACCTTTCCGCTGCGACCTGATTTTGGGGGTGTTACAGATGGTACCAGAGCCAAGGTTATAGGGAACTGGGTCATTTTCAAAACCTAGTCTATAACCACAAAGTTTAAAGGTTTTCTTTTCTTTCATTTTTAAATACAGAATCCTTTTATATCTCGGTTTGGTAGTGGGTGGCTCTATGTCTCGGGTGCATGCGTGGAATGAGGTTGTAGAACGGGTTAAGAAACGTCTCTCTAAATGGAAGATGAAAACATTGTCAATTGGAGGTAGGCTTACGTTATTAAAGTCGGTTTTAGGATCGATGCCTATTTTCCATATGTCTATATTTAAAGTCCCTTCGGGTGTGCTTCGTACGTTAGAGTCGATCCGTAGCCATTTCTTTAATGGGCATGATTCCAACAGTAAGAAAGCCTCATGGGTTAATTAGAAGAAGGTTTTAGCTCCTAAAGAAAGAGGAGGTCTTGGTATTTCAAGTTTATATGCTTTGAATAGAGGGTTAATGTTCAAATGGGTGTGAAGGTTTTATACGCAATATTCTTCTTTATGGGCAAGGGTTATTAAGGCGATTCATGGGGATGACGGTAAAATGGGAGTGATCACGAGAGCTGGATCTAAGTCTTGTTGGATGAATATTGTTCATGAAACTAATGCCTTGTTGAATAAAGGTATTGACATAATTAAGTTTATGCGAATTAAACTTGGGAATGGGCAAATAACATCTTTCTGGGAGGATATGTGGAGTGAAGGTGGCACGCTTAAAAATTGGTATACGCGTATATATGCTCTTGAATCTAGTAAATCGATTACTGTTGGTATGAAAGTAGCGCAACCCAGTTTGGCTTTTTCGTTTCGAAGAGCGCCGAGAGGGGGTGTGGAACAAGAACAATTCGATGAGATTGTTGCTTTGGTGAATGATGTCATTTTAGCTCCTATATCTGATAGATGGACTTGGACGTTGGAGAGTTCGGGAGATTTTTTCGTGGCTTCGGTTAGAAAATTGATTGACGATAAATCGATTCCGGCGGTTGATTTTAAAACTCGATGGATTAAATATGTGTCTATTAAGGTGAATGTTCATGCGTGGAAGGTCAAGTCTAATTCGCTGCCAACTAGGTTTAACATATCTCGTCGAGGTATTTATATTGATTCTATCATGTGTGCTATTTGTGATAAGGGGGCGGAGACGTCTAGCCATTTGTTCTTCTCGTGTTGCATGGTCAGACAAGTTGTTCGCCTTATCACTCGCTGGTGGGACGTTCCTTATATGGAGTTCGAATCATACGATGGTTGGTTGGCTTGGCTGGTGAATTTGCGTTTACCGTATAAGAATAAAATGATGCTTGAAGGAGTGTTTTACGTAATGTGGTGGCACCTATGGACGTTTCGTAACAAGACTATTTTCGAGGCTAAGGCTCCAGCGAAGGCGTTGTTTTTTGATGATGTAGTGTGTAAGTCTTATAATTGGTGTCGGTATAAATGTAAAGCGTCGTTTGCTTGGAATGATTGGCTCAAAAATCCGCATCTTATTTCTTTGTAGTTGCTAGCTTTTTGCTAGTTTTTTATCAATAAAATAACTGTTCAAAAAAAAATCGCATATCGTTAATTGCAGCTAGAAATTACCGGTGCTATACACGGGTACTCGTCTAGTATCATCTTAATTTTGCATCTGCGTTGTAACGTAGAAAGTAAAAAACACATATTCCGTATAATTTTTACATGTGATTTCTTCACATGGACTTGCTTTAATTGCATTATATTCATCCACAAGCTTCTTGGTGTTAAGGACATTATGAGAATGCGACCCCTTAACAAAATACACCGTACCCTTCATTCAATGATATTTAGGTATCGTTGTTAACTTTTTCTTGACATTTACATGATAAACAATGTTTTTATCAAGGTTGCAAAAATCGTGAATCGTTAGCCGGGCGGTCGACCACCTTGTAGCTTGTAATCGGTCAAGGCGGGATTAATCGGTGATTAATCGGATTGGCATTTTTGGCAAAATTTGAGTATTTCTGGCAAGTTTTGTGTATTTTCGTCGAGTTTTAGATATTATTGGCAAGTTTTTTTCTAAAAAAACAACTTTTAATAGATTTAAACAGTTAATACAAGTGATCAAAACAAGTTTACGGTGAGTTTTAGGTAATTCCGGCAAGATTAGAAGGTTTTCGGCAAGCTTGACCACCGTTGATAGCCGTTACCACAGTTGACCTATTTGTTTGACCTTGTTACATTAATCGGCAAGGTTGATGGCCTTGTAGCGTCTAATCGGCGATTAATCGGCATTATAGACCTTGTTTTGCAACATTGGTTTTTATCTTAACGACTATTATGTTACACCATTAATTACAAATAATGCAACTTTGTATGACTTCATGAGATAGGTTAATGAAAAATTCATGAGACAATAGTTTCTAGAGCTACCAAGTTATGAATAAGCAATAGTTTCTAGAGCTACCAAGTTATGAATAAGCTCTATACATCATCATCGAAAAAGAATCAAGAAAGAATTAATAGGAACTGATTGATATATTTATTGATAGAAGCCAAGAGTAAACAAAAATATGAAGCATAAATCAGAGGAAAAAATATATTGACGCGTGTACAAAATAAATTTTGCAACTGAATATAGATCTCTCGTTTAGTTTCTTTTTATCTTTTTTGAAGCAATAAATCATCTCGTATGTGGCACTGGTGTAATAATTCTCTTAAAGATGTGTTCGCCATTGCATATTGTTTTAGTTTGGGGTTTTTCTAACATGTGGCCAGGGGTACATGATAAGATGGGGACTCAGGCTTATGTGTCACAGCCTGATTGGTCAGCAGATAATTGTAAAACCTGATAATGATTAATAATAATAACTGCTGATCAATTAGGCTGTGACACGTAAGTCTAAATCTTCATCTTATCATGTTAGAAAAATAAACGCTTTTAAAATAATTGTGAGGCCTGATAATAATTAATAATAACAAGAAACTCTTGAAAAAGTTATTGCCTTTTATGTGGAAAGGCTAATAAACATCGAAAAATGACAAGCATCAAAAGTTTTAAGGAAAAAGAACAATGTCAAACTCATGGAAATTTATATCACGCCAAAATTATTACACCACTTTTGAAAGTTCTTTTGACAATATATATGTAGGTTTTCTAATATTTTAAAAGTCTAGTGCTAGATCATTAATAATACTATTTGAAATGAGGGTATAAACCGTCAACCTTGTAAACTACTTTGCTATTATTTATAACAAAACTAATTGGAAAGACAAAAAAATAAACATGACAATAGACAGGGTTTGAAAAACGTGTATGTTATAAAGTTGTGTCGTCTTCTTCTTTCGATCCATTTCGTTGTTTCTGCCATTTCTGTTACAGAACAGTATTACAAAGAAATCCCTATAAACTTATATTTAATAGGAATCAAGTTTAGGGCATTATAGAACACTATATCATCGATTATAAGGTAACACAGTTAACATAACTCAATGCCTAAAATTTTGGTGCCCCAAAAATTTGAAGGCCCTGAGTGGTCGAGCACCTCGCACATGCTCAGATCCGGCCCTGGTAACACATTCATTGGTTACCAACTCGTTAATACGTAATATGCTCAACAAGTTTCGTAGCATGTGAATAATTTTGTTTGTATACATTAATAAAAGGGCAAATGGTCTAAAAATGCATCGAAGTTGCCCTGTTTTTCTTTTGTAAGCGTTCATCTTTTTTTTTTTTGTGCCAAGAGATTGCTAATCTTTCTATTGTAGGCATGATTAGCAAAAATTCTGGCGTGACATATATTAATACCAAACCGACAGTTACATATGTTACCCTTTAACCCTTACACTTATTTTTTTTACAAAACCAAACCCTTTACCCCTTTATTTAACTAACACTGATTCACAACACATTAAATGTTTTTCCTCCAAATTTGTATAACGGTCAAAAATCAAAAGGACCCTAATCATGCCATCTTGGACTTCATCCGAATCCCGTGTAATCAATGATAGAGTTGAATACTTTTGCAAATGTAGTCGTCAGTTAATAGTACAAACTGCAAAAACAAGGAAGAATCCGGGTAAACGGTTTGTAACATACTCAAAATGCAATGTTTATAATTTTTTGAATGATGATATTCCAAGTGAATACTACAAAGAGTTGTTATATGAGATGTTTCAAAAGCAAAAACAATCGAAGAAGCATATGGATTATGAACAAGTTGTTAATGTTCTTGCTATGGAAAAGTCAATGTGTGAAGAAGAGTTGAGAGCTACAAAGTCAAAGCTTAAATTGCATGATAGGTTATTTTTCATCATGTTAGGAACTTTCTTAGTGGTTTGTGTTGTATTTGGTATGCTAGTAGGTAAATAATTTAATGGTTTAGGTCTTATCTTTGTAATGTAATGGTTTAAGTGTAATGTTAGGATCTTTGTTAATGTTTGATGTTTGTAATTGTTAATAACTGATCTTTTTTAAATGATTAAATGTTATGACAACACTGAAATTTGTAGGAGTAAGATTAAGGTATTAGATGGTAGTTTGCTACATTTTAATTTGAATAAAGTTGATCCCCTGCAGTCTTAAAGGGTATTTGGTTATGAGTTTTATCAAGGTTTTCTATTATGCTATCTTCTCAAATGATGACAGTTTAATTTGTTGCAAATGCAAGATGCAAACAAATAACATAACAAACTGCAATAACACACAAACCAAACACACCAATAACTTCAATAAACTTGCAAGACCACACAAAACATTATTCCAAAACTATACATTAAAATTTCATAAGGTGTTTAAAAGGTAATAATCACCATTACATAAGTCAACATAAGTTTGATTCATAAATAAAACACAAACAAAGCTAACATCTAATACATGTTAGACTACCATGTCAGACTACCCAAAATACTTTGATCTTTAACAAGAACATGATCAGCTTCCATATGACACCTTTCTTTTTTCCCTTTGTCTTATCTGCATAAATTTTAGATTTTCCCACTCTCATTTTGTTCATAATTTTATCTCATTTAGTAATATTTGCTAGTCCAAGCACACATCCTATGACTCGTACAGGGCTTTTGACTTTTGGATTGTGTTTATGTAAAACTGGTACATATTTACCTTTAGACATTGCATAGTTAGATTCATGAATGCAATCCTCATCAGTGATATCCTTGTCTGTGATATCCTTGTCTGTGTAGCTCCATGATAGATATTCATGAGTGCAATCCTTATAGTAGTTCCATGAATGAAATTCATGAGTGCAATCCTTATAGTAGTTCCATGATAGATAATCCTCAATATCATTATATCCATTAAATGTTAGCAATCCTTATAACTGATGGCCCCTATATATAGGAAACTTGTTTTGATAGCCCTTTCTACTGTCTTTGAAGCGGTCTGAACTAGTATAATTATTTCTGCAAAAACCAAAAAGTAGAATATATGCACATATATCCATGCTTCAATAACCAAAACACAAACCATTCTTACATCAGAAATTCAGTAACAGACATATTGTTTTACAAGTAGATTAACATCTACTACCATTACATAAGGACAAAAATACCAAAATACATAAAAAGGTAAAATCAGCCTCCCCTGCTAATCTTTCTATTCCATTTCTTGTCTTCTACACAAGCCATAGTTAGTGGTATCTTCACTCCAAAGGTCTTCCTAAGAATAGCATCCTAGGTTATAGCATTTGGAAGCCTAAGTACACAATTTGTTATTGGTACAGGGTTTTTGACAATGAGGGTTTTAGGTGATGTTTGTAGCTTAGCCTTTGACCCAGATGTTTGACCTTAGCAAACCTACTAGCAGATAATCTAACATATAAGTAGATAAGGACATTACCGTTTCCCTTCAACATGTTCAACTGGTGGGTGAATTAGGGTTTACTATGGGTGAATTAGGGTTTACGGTGGCTCAAGATCTTGGTGGGTGAAAAAGTGATAATTGTTATGAATGAAGTGAACGAAAGCCTTAAAAGAGGTAAAAGGTTTGGTTTTGTAAAAAAATAAGTGTCAGGGTTAAAGGGTAACATAGGTAACGGTCGGTTTGGTATTAATATATGCCACGTCAGAATTTTTGCTAATCATGCCTACAATAGGAAGATCAACAATCTCTTGGCACACAAAAGAAAAATTAAAAGATGAATGCCTAGAAAAGAAAAACAGGATAACTTCGATGCATTTTTAGACCATTTGCCCTTAATAAGATCAATATCAAAGTATATTTATACATAGAGACGACACATGTACATAATGAAAACACGAATGGTTGTAAATGATATAAAACTGTTTTCAGATTTGACCAAAATCCATTTTATGCATAGCTTGTTCGGATAATTGTAAATTTGAGCCCTTTAATTTTTAATTAACACAAAATTTAAGGATATAACAAAATGGGGGTTAGTGTGTTAACGGATAGTAAGAAAAAACCTAAATCGGCTAGAAAATAAGTTGACCGCCTTTTTGTGCAAGAAAAAAAGTGAAGTACCTTGATTGAAAAAAAACCCAAAGTTTAGTGCATTTTTGTGCCATTTGCCCTAAAAATTACATATATATTCAATCTAAAACTTTAAATTTCTTTTAGAGTAGTGCTATTTAGACCTAAAATGCATGCCTAAAGACATGTCTAATGCATAAATCACTTGTACATGTGTATTATGTATTTTTTTCTCTCTCTAAATTCTTACAATCGTTTTTCAAATCAACCAATCAAATCATTAAGTGCATTAGTAGGTATCATTATTAGGCACAACAATTATTTTTCTTTCAGATATATGTCCAAATACCCAATTTATATATAAATTATAAACGAAATACATAATTATCATCATTTAATTTTAAAATGATTATTATACCCTTGTTTCTCTATCCTAATAAGCCGACCTTTCATTCTCTACTCAATCTCTCTGTAGCTCTCATAATTTAGTTGTTTGTGTTTTGGTTATCGTTTTAGAAATGTTTTGTGTCGACAACTTATTACTGTGGTGGTAGTTTAGATTTTGTTAGGAATCAAGACCTGCTTTCGTGATTATTGTTATTAGCTTGGAGCGATGGAGTATATATATGTTTTGCACCCATGTGTATTGTAATAAAAATCATATCAATAGTATATATGCTTTGCACAATAAGTGATTTGAGAGATTGTTTATTACGGATCATAACATATTCTTGACCCATGTGTACTAATATACTAGTGATTTAAGAGATTGTTTATATCGAAATATGAAATATATATTTGATTATAAAGAAAAGAGAAACAAGGGTGTGATGGTCATTTTAAAATTAAATTGTAATAATTATGTATTTTAGCTTTTATTTATATATAGATTAGATATTTAGACATGTATGAAATTTTAAGTTGTAGATTAGATATATATGTAATTTTTAAGTTAGGTTGGATATATATAAAATTTTGAACCAAAAGAGGGATTATAATAATTCAAATCACTTTAGCTATACATTAAGTGAAAAAAAAATTAAAACTACATTGCAAACTAGTTTACCTGAGCATATACGGGATTTAGACATTAAATTTTAATTAAGTGTTAATTTTGCAAGTGTTGTTATTTTTTCGTATTTGCACATTGAATGTCTTGTTTACAATTATTTCAGTAATTGTGAATGTGATATTATCTTAATTTAAACAACTGTAACAGTTATAATAAATGTTTTCTACCATATTAAACAAAGAATGTTAATCCTCATGTTTGTCAATTATATTATTGTGTGTTAATAATAATTTAACCGTATTTAATATTAAAACTCATGTACGTATGTGATAAACTTATAAAATAGAATAACAATGATCTTTATTGAACGCATATAGTAAAAATAATAATTTTTTTCTTAGTGATTCTCACTTAAACTCATAAAGAGGAAAAACATGAGTTTTTCATATACGTACAACATCGTATATTTATTTATATACACAATAATTCGTGCTTTCATTTTGATATTAATAATCTTATGCATATATATGTTGTATTTTTAAACAACATGTATGTTTTATTTTTAAAATATAAAGTCTAGGGGTACAAAGTATAAGAGGTTATTTGTTTATTTTTTGTAGTTATTAAAAAACATAGACTCCTATAAATTTACACTTAACTCCATATTATTTATTTAAAATTCAACCACTAAAGTTTTATTAATTACCTCATCTTTTTTTAAGTTTTTGTTTTCACGGAGTTGACCCATATATTTTATGTGTTTCTTTTTCTCCACCAAATTTTTTAATTTTGACCAAATTGATTCATTTTTGACTTTTTTAACTAAGCAGATCGCACGATTTTGCCTACGTGTCAAAATCAAACGTTCTAATTGGTCGTATTTTTTTTCTCATAAGATTTAATTTGATAGAAAACTTTGAAATGATGTAATTCTTTTATTATATAAAAGATTGGATCAAAATTTTTGAAAAACCTCGCAATTCAAAATCTTGTAATTTTTATTTTATAATTATTATCTAATATGAATATTATACATTAAAATCAGAATTATATTATTATTATTTAATATGAATATTTATTTTTATAAATTTAAATAAATCGCTTTTTTTATTATTTAACTAAGATATTTTTACTTTATAATTTAATAATATGTAATAATTAATACAAATTTTTAAAATTTTAATATTATATTCAAATTATTCTTATTTTTTTAATTATTTTAATACTTAACATAAATACTTTAGTATTAATGTTATAATAATTAGTTGGTTATTTCTGAATTTAAATATTTATTATTATTGTTGATATTAATATTATTATTACTACGTTTTCAGCCAATCAAACACAGGTAGTTTTTTCATATTTCAGTTCCATAAGATTATATTACTACACGTTTCAATCCGACTCACTCAAATTATAATACATTTAAAATCGGGTCTCTAATCGACCTGGTCGAGTCAGCAGGTTACCGGTTCAACCACCGGGTTAACCTGGTCTTGCACAATGAAAAAAATAAAAAGAGTTAATTACATGGTTCGTCCCTGTGGTTTAGGCCAAATCCCTAATCTCGTCCCAATTTTTTTTTCTTGCATGAATCGTCCTTATCTCGAAACTATGTAACACCGTTCGTCCCTATCTCAAGAGATAGGGACGAACCATGTAATTAACTATGTAACACCATTCACGAACGGTGTTACATAGTTTCGAGATAGGGACGATTCATGCAAGAAAAAAAAATAGGGACGAGATCAGGGATTTGGCCTAAACCACAGGGACGAACCATGTAATTAACTCAAATAAAAATTATTCGCAATCATACAATATATATATATATATATATATATATAATATAGTATTAATATTTATAGTATAATATATATATAAGTCGGGAAATTTTCCCGCAGAGACCTATTGGTAACGGTGTAAATCCCAAAAATAACCTAACGATATTTTTTCAATAAGACCTTGTATATTCGCAGAGCATGGTGGGGCGCGATCTACAATTGGACACTTGTCGAGTTTTTGTTGGTTCGCAAGAAAATTAAAAAAAAAGTAGACCGCGCTTGGGGGAGAGCGATCCACATTTCTTGAATTTTTTTTAAAAAAAATTTGTAAATTAAAAAAACGAGCCATAATTATTAATTTTATGTAGATTGCGCAACCATAATAGCGATTCACTTTTTTTTTTGTTTTTTTATGTAGATCGCGCATCAGGGATGGCGATTTACTTTTTTTGTCTTTGTCTTTTAGGGTTTTGCAGATAAATAGTAAC
>BQNB010045469.1:0-43087 GCA_026074375.1 Tanacetum coccineum
ACCTATAAGCAACTTTATGACTCGATTAAACCAGCACGTGTTCGATAAAAAAAACAATGTGCTGACTTAACTAATCAAGTCAATCTAAAGTCTATGGAAATTTCTAATTTTTTGGTAATTACAACTCTCAAGGATGAATTGAGGAAACTCAAAGGAAAAGTTTTAGCTAATAATGAAGTTACACATCATCCTAGTGATCCAAAGATTAATACGGAACCAATAACCCCTAAATTGTTGAACAAAAGGTCAGATCACTCTGTCTATATTAAGCACACTCAGGAAGAAGCTGCAGTTCTTAGGGATCTAGTCGATCATATTCAAGCAAATTATCCCCTAGATCCAACCTTAGAATCTACCTGTAAGTATACTAAACTAATTGAAAGTTTGAGTAAACCTGAGTTTGCGTGGATTCTTTAGATACGTTGAGCATTGTAACATCTTATATCTTAATTTCAAGACAGTTCTTGTTTGATGAGTTACGAGGTTAAGATATAAAACACGTTGTTACAACAACTTAAGGGTTTTGATGAGTTTTCTCGATGACGAGCAAGGTTTATGTAGTGGGATGTTTCTTTTCGTTTAAGGTTGTCGTGTTGCTAATTGCACTCTTGTGGGGGTAAGTAAAGTCATTAGCAGTTGGATTCGGATTGTGGAAGTTAGTCGAGATTAAGGTTGACAATACTCTTTGTTTTGTCAAGGAACCATTGATGTTGTGGCCAAAGTAAAAGCGTAGTAAGATAGCATTAGTAAACGTTCATTGGGATTCAAAGCGTGGTCCTGAGCTTACTTGGGAACGCAAGGATCAAATGAGGTCTAAGTGTCCTCAGTTGTTTGTCGATAGTGCTAATGCCTCGAGTAGTTAAATCTCGGGACGAGATTTTCTCAAGGTGGGGATACTGTGACAACCGTGGCTTGAGCAGGTTGGTCAAACCGTAGTGTTGACCTAAATATCTGTTCTATAAGTATGGGTTATGTGTTATATGTGTTTATACGTGTTTATATGTGTTTGTGTGGGATATGTGAGATTGCATAATCAATCCATTGAGCGTGACCGTCTCATTGGGATTGGATTTGTGTTGGATTTTGTGGAATTCATTTCGTTCACTTTTGGTGACAAGGAAATGATTTTGGTGATTGAAGCGGTTTCGCGTTAATTGTGTAAGTAATTATACGTATACGTATTTATGTGTTAGTAATATTAGGAGGAGATTAGGTTCTAGTAGTTAGAATAAGGAAGAAATGAAATTTCTATTTTTGGAATGTTAGGTTTAATAAAAATGAAAAGTTAATTATTTTTAAAGGTCTAGTAAATTGCGTTTACGCAAAAAGGTATGCTCAAATAAGCTTAGGTTTTTATAAAAACTTAAGGTAAAGCAAATAATTAAGTAATTAATAAATAAATAAATAAAAATATTTTTTTTATACATGAATAGTAAAAAACGAATTTTAGAGGAAAAAGAAAGAAAAAAAGGAATTTTAAAAGGAAACAAATACTAATTAGATCTTATCTATAATTAATTGGGGGTCTATAAATACAAAATAAAATCCCAAACCCTCCCCCCTTTGTGTGACCGGTCGAACAAGAGAGAAAAGAGGAGGAAAAATTAGGGTTTTTGCTTTTGTGAAGAAATCAAGCTCTAAGGTAAGTTTTAATTAATCCTTATTAGTTATTAATCATTAATTCATGTAATAATTATTATAATGGAATTAGGGTTTTGTAAAATCAATAAATTAATTATATAATAATCATGTTATAATGATTCGGGTTTAATTAGAAGCTTATGGATGTAATTGGTTAAACTTAATTCGCGTTAGAATTTGGTTTGGATTGAGGCAGAATTAGGGCTGTGTTGTTCGGCCATTATCTCAATGATGGTAATAGCTTTTGTCAAGTTTTCGGTGCCTATAACGTAGCTCAAAGAGTCTAGTATTCAGAACATCCGGCCTCGAAGGTCGGGAAGTCATTCAAACATTGGTTGCAAGAAAAGTTGTCAAAGTAGTAATTACGGGTCAGATTTAGGTCAGATTACGAGGTACAAAACCCCCACTTAAAATTCTAATTAGGATTAGCCCTTTTACAGAAGTCAATTTCTATGTGTCTATTAAACTTCCATAAATTTTTAGCCTCTGATTTGTTGTCTAAGTATGGTTTTTTGGGTCATAATTTTTAGTGTGCAATCAGATCCGAATTGAGACTGTTTTGAAGTTTGATTTTATTTGAGATGGTTACATATATAATTAATACTTGGGAATCTCATGGTAGTTAGTAAACACATAAGGGATCATGTGTGATTTTTGGTATGAATTATGAGAGTCATTAAGTAAGGGTTTTAGGTGTGTAAAGTCACACTAAAATTCTATAGTTTTAATTAAAAAGGAGTTGTCTAATGTAATGTGTTAATGAAGAGGTTAAAATTGGGCATGGTGTCGGGGTGACCCATGATGGGACATTAAACCCCTAGAGACATCCATCATATGATTGTTACATGTGTGTTAAGCTTTAATAGAACACCTTAGACATCCATCGTATGATTGTTACATGTGCATTAAGCTTTTGGCTTAGTAGCGTGTAACACAAGTTATTTTGTTGTTTAGATTTGTGCTTATTGTTTGTGAAGCTTTTTGTTGGAATCTTATGGAAAGCTAAGCAAAGGTGAGTTTTATAGCCCCTTTTTCTCATGTTATTTTGGGGTAAGAATGATGCTTGTTGTCGTGTTAAAATGTTTTTAAGCTTGTTGTGGTTATGTGTATTGGATGGTAGGCACGTTCCGTCCCGTTGTGTTAAGATATGATATGTTTGGTATTGTGGATCCCAATATGCAAAACGAGGTGTGACGGTGGTAAGACTGCGTGAGCTAATATGAGGCCATGTAGCGCACATATGTAGTTGATATGATTGTGGATCGTGGGCACGTTCCGTCCCGTTGTGGTTAATTGGTGTCATGAATTGTTTTGGTAATTGCAGCAGCTAATTGAAAGTTTATTTTGGGATATTGTTGTATGTCGTAAACCTATGATTCTCGCTCAACTTTATGTTGACGTTTTAAGCATCATTTTCAGGTGAGCTTAATGGTGCTAAGATAGAGCGAAGTGGCTAGAAGAGACCGTAGGATGCTTGGAGTTTCTTTATGCTTTCTGTTTGAATAAATGCGTTTGCATGAATTGTTTGGATTATGTTTTGCATGTCATTTATTGACGAGACCTCTTTCTCATTAATAAAGACACCATTAGGTTTTGGGTATTGTTATGACACTTTGTGTCTTTTCTTTACTTTAGTTTTCATTTTAGTATTCTCTATATAGACACCATGTGTTGTGATGATATCCATTCTTGTTTACGCCTCGCGTTTCTGCCTTGGCGGGGTGTGACAGTAACCTTGTGCAACCAGTCTTGCCTTGTTTCTAACTACAATTCCTCTCTCATCTTTCTTGTTTCTATACACCCACTTAGTTCCAATAGCCCTCTTTCCTTTAGGATGATCCACCAGAGTCCAAACCTTTTGAAGTTTAATTTGCAGAAGCTCCTCTTGCATTGCTTCTATCCAGCTTGGATCTGTCAAAGCTTGAATCACCTTTTTGGGTTCATTTTGAGAGAGAAAACATGCAAATAAGCAGTTCTTATAATCTTTGTGATTTGTTCTCCTCTGCTTTTTGATGTAACTGACCCTAGCATGTTCTATAGAAATCTTGGTCATCCTCCTTGTTTGAGTAGCTGAATTTATGTATCCAATGATATGGTCTTTAGGATGATCCTTGTGAATTCTGGTTGTGGGAATAGGACTGACATTCATGGTGGTTTCCAAATTGTTAAGGTCAACCTTTGCACCCACATCTTCATCATCATATGCATCACTAAAGATACCAGTATCCTCCAAATAAGGTATGAGAGGATCAGTAGGAAGATCATTAGCATTAGTAAAATTTTACCCATCAGTACTAACAGATGGACTAACAGTACTATCTCTGTTAGTGCTGTTAGCATAGCCTTCCTTCTGTAAAACAAGCAAATTATCCAATTTAGCTCTAAAATCTTGCACATTTTGGTCATTTTCTTTATTTGAAGCTCCTCCTTCTTTCTCTTGACCATTTCTTTCACCCTCATTTGTTGGTTCTTCATTAGTCTTTTTACCAGCATCATCAGCAACTGCATCCTTTGAGCTCTGTGGACTATCATAAAGTAATGGTAGCAGAATATATTGTTGAGTAGGTACTGTATCAACATTATCCTTAATACATGCATTCTTATTAGTTTGATTCCCTGCAGTAACTAGCTCATAATTCATAGAGTTTGTTAGTAAATCAATATCAAAGGGCCATTCTGGTCCACTCCCTCCAATATTAGGTTTGTTTTCAAGAAAGTTTATGTGCAGGTTCTCCTCTACTTTCTTAGTTCTAGTGTTAAATACCCTAAAAGCCTTGCTATTTATTAAGTATCCAACAAAGAACCCCTCATCAGCCTTCTCATCAAATTTACCTAGGGGGTCTAAGGTATTAAGAATAGTCATAAGGATCACCCAAAAGGTCTCTCATAATAACTTATACTAGGTGAGGTTCTACCATGTAATAGTTCTTAATGTGTCTTTGTTGATGAGGCTTGGTTACTAAAAACCCATTATTGAACTATAAACAAGCAAGTACTAAACTGCTTCAGCCAAAATGTAAAAGTCAGGTATAAATGAATCTGCTAGCATAGTCCTAGATGCCTCTATTAGTGTCCTATTCTTTCTTTCAGCAACTCTATTTTGTTGTAGAGTTCTGGCAACACTAAACTCCCTCTTAATCCCTTTCATCCTACAGAACTGATTTATGTCATTATTCTTAAACTCAGTTCCATTATCACATCTGATGATTTTAACCTTATGATTTATTTGGTTTTCTATGCCAGTAATAAAAGTTTTAAGGATCCCACTAGTCTCATCCTTAGTGGCCAAAAAGAAAACCCAACTAAACCTACTATAGTCATCAGTAACAACAAGGCAATATGTATTGTGATTGATACTCCTTACAGATGTTGGCCCAAATAAGTCCATATGCAACATTTGTAAGGGTTGGCTAATAGAGCTCACAAGCTTGGTCTTACAAGAAGCTTTGTATTGCTTTCCCTTCTAACAAGCAACACAAGTATGGTCATTTTCAAAGAGCTTTGAAGGCAAACCTCTAACAAGGTTCCCCCTCATAAGTTTGTTCATAGTTTTAAAGTTTATATGACCAAGCCTCTTATGCCATAAATTAGACTCATCTATTGTAGCCTTTGCAAATAAATAAGTCAAACCTCCTAAAGGAACAACATTCTTTAGATCAAAACTGTACATGTTGTTCTGTCTAGGAACTTTAAGCAAGACTTGACTTTCATCAAGTAGCTTAAAGTCAAGAGATAGAACAAGACATTCAGTCTCAGTGAAAAGAACACTGTTTTTCTTGTCACACATTTGTGAGACAGAAAAAAGGTTAAACTTAAGTTCCTTTACAAAGTATACATCTTCAAAGTCTAATTTCCTAGTCCTGATTCTACCTTTTCTAGTAATTTTACCTCCTTTAGGACTTCCTGCAAATGCAACAAATCCACCATCAACCTCTTGATAATCTGTAAGAAAGGACTTGTTTCTTGTCATATGCCTGGAGCATCCACTATCAAAAATCCCTTGATTCTTTAAAGTATATTATGGACTACCCTGCACTCAAAATAAGAGAATTAGTTTCTCTTGGGGACCCAAGCCATTACTGACTTGAGTCTACCTTGTAGATCAACATAGTCAAATCTTTTAAACATGTATGATCCACTGTATTTGTAAGTATGGTCAATAACATTTCCTGTTGGTCTCTAAATCCATCATGTTGAGGACTTAACAACATTTTCCCCATTTCCCACAGCAGCACTAATTACTGCTTTTAGCCCAGCAGTAGTTACATTGTTAACTCTAGCAGTTTTAACTTTTTCATTAAGATTATTGGTTTTAGCTGATGGTTTTTGGTTAAAAGTCTTTCTTACTAGTAAATGTGTTTTAAAATAGGAATATGTTTTGGGTAATGCATCATTCAATTTTGATTTAAGGGCATCAGTATTAACAGGCCTGACAGTACTAATTGATGCTGCTGCTCTTGGGGAGCTTTGCTTAGCAGCATTAACTGGTACTTGTCCTAACTTTGTTACAACTGTTGTTGGAACAAAATTACTTTTAGGATGTGGGTGAGGTAAATTTATTTTGGTGTTCACCCTACTGAGCATTGTGCCATTATAGTCTAATTTTCCTTTTTGTCCGGTAAACCTTCTTATTATTCAACACTGGTTTTTCTACTATTTTCTTGTCATGAAAATCACAGTCTTTGATTAAATGGTTGAAACTCCCACATACAAAACAAGCTTTCTTTATAAACTCAAAACCATTTCCTAGTTTCTGAGTCATCATTCCATTCCAGTTTCTTCTATTATCCCTAGGACTTTGACTTTTCCTAGGATACTCTTCTTGCCTATGTGTGTTTTCCTTATTAACAGATTTCACATTCTCATCAGATTTGACAAAATTGATTTTAGTAAACTTTGGTTTTGTCTGATCAGGTTTAGGTCTAAACACACTATCATTATCACTATCAGTGTCCCAATCTTCAATGATAGGAGCACTAGGCCTAACAGTTTTAGGCTTTTCTAAACTATCCTTACTGGTTTTAGATGCAATAGTAATAGTTTCACTTACTTTAGCCTTATAGACATAATCATCTAACCCAGCAAAGGATAAGTCAGGTCTTGAGGGCATGTAGTTCCCAGTATAGGGAGGGGGAACTGCATGAAACCCTTCATCTGTTTTGAATCTATCATTTACTAGACTATCATCCACATCGCTTTCTTTACAGTTAAACACACTATTAACCATTTCACTCTCATTCATTTAACTATCATAACCAAGACTAGCTTTGTCTTTAGCACTTATTTGACTATTTATCAGTTTAGTTAGATTCTTTGATGATTCTTCAAAATTTTCTAGTTTAAGTTTCAAATCATCTTTCTCTTTTAAAGCTTATTCTAACTGATTTTTAAGGTCTTTGATAGAGATATCTTTCACTTGGACATCATACTTTAAAAATTCAATATCTTCTTCATAAACAGCTTCATTCTTTTCATAAACAACTATCCTAGCTTCTAATGATTCTAATCCTATTTGATAACCTATAATTTCTAGATTAGATTCATTAAGAGCATCACGCTGTTGATCATACTATTTTTGAAGAGTTTCATATGATTTTAAGCAATATTTAGAGCAAGTATGTACCTCAGAGTCTAAACTTGATGAACTTGATAAACCTTGGGATGTATAGGCCATTAAAGCAAAGTTTGTGAGTCCTTCTTCAGCCTGAAAGCTCCAATCATAACTACCTATCCCATCTTAAACAACTATGGCATTTGCAAGAGTCTCCACTGGTATAATCCTTCTTGGAGCATCTCTATTTCTATTCCCCTGATTCCTTGGTGCCCTGCATTCTCTAGCAAAGTGACCTCTTATGTGGCAGTTGTAACATTCAACCTTTGTCTTATCAAATCCAATAGTTTCTTTGGCATTGAAATTCAGATTCATTCCTGTCTTCTTTAAGAATCTCTTCACCCTCATGGTAAGCATGGCCACCTGTCATTTGAGATCCATCTCTTCAAGATCATCAGTATCAATCTGCTCCAGGTCTTTATTGTCCAACTGTTGACTATTAGATTGACTGACAAAGAAGGAAAACATGACATCATCAGCATAGGTTGAGGAAGAAGCTTGTCCCTTTGATGAACTAGCAGTAGAAACTTCATGAGCAGTATTAACTGCTTCATTAGTACTGCTAGTGTTTTCTGAAGATACAAAAGCCACATTCTGAGAGTTTGAGCTTGAGCTTGATTGGCCTTTAATCTCAGCTTCATACACCTTCAAATTGTTGTACAAATCATCCATGCTCATTGTGTCTAGATCAGATTTGTTTCTCATGATTAAAGCAATATTGTTCCAAGCTGATGGTAGACTTCTCAGCAACTTCAGATTTGCATCTTCCTGAGAGATAACTTCACCATGAATTTCCAATTGGCTGATGAGTTTCTGAAACCTATCATAGGTTTTATCTAGTCCTTCAGATCTTGATGCAGCAAAATTCTCATATTGCTGCTTCAGAATGGTTTTCTGCATTTTCTTTGATTCTTTGTTGCCTCCAAACCTGGTCTTGATTGCTTCCCATAAGGTCTTTGCATCCTTGATTCCATGAAACTTCAATAGGTGCTCATCAGGAATGGCCAACAACAGAGTGCTTTTTGCTTTCAATTCATTCTTTCTTGCCAGCTTTTGTTCTGCAGTTTTAGGAGGAATAGGACCTTCAGCACTAGCTGATGCAACAGCAGGTGCATCACCATTCACAATAACCTCCCAAATAGCATAATCATAGTCTCCTGTTTTGAGTATAGGAAGTTTTAGTGCAGACACCAGGGCCGGTGATAGACAAGGGCAACATAGGCCATAGCACAGGGCCTCATCTTTTTGAGGGGAACCAATTTTTCCAAAAGTCCAACTTATGTATATAATTTTTAAAAGCCCAACTCATTTATACACAATCCTAATTTAAAGCCCAGTACAAGAAACAGTTTCTTAAGGTCGAATTATATTAGGATTAGTATTCAAATTCTATTCTCTCTATATATATACCACGTCCCACCCCATAAACAAGAAAAAAACCATACGAATATATGATAGTTTTTGGTTTTGAGATTGAGAGCACAGTGTACCCTAGGACGTTGGTGGATACATAATTCTCTCATTTGTTTTGGCTACTATAAGTAAAACCTTCTGGTTTTATAATTTTAATTGAGGTTTTCAATTTGTTAGGGTTTATCTTTATTTTTTAATGTTATAATGTATTTATTTACCACTGTGCTGATGGAGAAGATTGGCGTTGATCAATTTTAATCTTTAGAAACCAGAAAGTCAGAAACCTCCGATTGGAATAATGGAACCATATATGATATATTCTAGTTGTTAGGGAATAGGGAATATGAAAATTGGTCAGTATTGCCTCAATGCCTTGTCACATTCTTTTGATTTAGTTATCTTATCATATAAATTAATGCTTAGTAATAATATAAGTTTACTTATTATATAGCTAGTAGTTGTCACTTGTCAGATTACTCCATACCTTTTGATTTTTAGTTTGACAACGTGTATTGCTTAATTGTGTACTAGAGTGAGTACTTATTTGTTGGTTACTTTTAGTTCTCTACAACAATTCTTCCTATTAGAAAGCAAAAATCTGGCTATGCAAAGCATTTGGAGAAAAAGAAAGCCGAACAACTCATGCAGTCTCAAAGTGGCACTATGGACAAATATGTCATAAAAACTCACTCAAGTTTCTTCTTAGATAATGGAAGATTTGGTAATGTTGGTGTGGTGACAATAATGAAATATGTTGATATGAAATTGACGAAGATGGTGTTAATAATACTGTGTTAAACCATAGGAGTGATGTGTTTAACAATGAGGATGTTGATGATGTTAAACTTGAAAATGATGATGATGATGATGGTGTTCATGATGAGGAGATTAATATTGATTATGACCATGTCGAGGATGTTGATGTTGATATTAATGTTGATATATTTGATCTAAGAAATTGGGATAGTCTTAGTTCCGACCTGATTAAGCGTCTAGTAGCAGAGGGTCCTAAAAGGGATAAATCTATTGAGAAGGGTCCTAAAGACAAAAATTCTAGACGGTTTATTGCTGCTTACTACACTAGAGTTTTACCAAACAATGAGAAGTGTGATAGAGAATGGCTGGTATATTCGAAAGAGCTAGACAAAGTTGTTTGTTTTTGTTGTAAACTACTTAGAAAAGGCACTACGAAAGGTCAGTTAAGTAATGAAGGTTTTTCAGATTGGAAACATCTTAGCACGAGACTTAAAGAGCATGAAGTTGGTTTAGACCATGTTACAAATATGGCTAACTGGTTTGAGATGCGACAAAGAGTAAAAAAGAATGAGACAATTGATAAAGTTGCGCAAGAACAATTTGAGAAAGAGAAAGATCATTGGATAAACGTCATCTTCAGAATCATATCAGTTGTGAAGTTTCTTGCTAAACACAATTTAGCATTTCGTGGAACAAATGAGAAGTTGTACAAAAAAAGCAACGGAAACTTTTTGGGCTTAATAGAAATGTTGCAAGAATTTGACCCTGTTATCAAAGAGCATGTGCGGCGTATTACGACAGATGACATGCATGTACATTATCTTGGTCACATAATTCAAAATGAGTTAATACTATTGCTTGCTCGTGAAATCAAATCAGAAAATATTAAAAAGGTAAAGCAAGCAAAGTATTTCTCTGTGATACTTGATTGTACCCCCGATACAAGTCACCAAGAACAGATGTCCTTGATATTGAGGTATGTAAATGTCTCTTCAACATGTGTTACCATAGAAGAATCATTTTTAGGATTTTTGAATGTTGATGAAACCACGGGGAAAAGACTTTTTGATGTTACACTAGATGAATTGAAGTCCCTTGATCTTGATATTGATGATGTGCGTGGTCAAGGTTATGACAATGGATCAAATATGAAAGGGAAACATCAAGGAGTACAAAAGGGTTTTTAGATATAAATCCAAGAGCGTTTTATACCTCATGTGGTTTGTCAAAGTCTTAATCTTGCATTATGTGACATGGCTAATACTTGTGCTAAAGGTAGAGACTTTTTTGGAATAATACAATGCATTTACACAATATTTGCCAATTCTTCCAAAAGGTGGAAAATTTTGAAAGATAATGTTAAAGGATTAACTCTCAAGTCATTGTCCATCACTCGTTGGGAGAGTCGTGTTGAAAGTGTGAAAGCGATTAGGTTTCAGATTTCTGATTATACGAAGGCTTATGCTTCAAGTTTGCAAAACTCCAATGATTCTCTAATTACCAAAGTCCAAGCAAAAATCTCTAGCCACAAATGAACTAGGTGATTTTGAGATTTTTTAGTAGCAATAGGTATCTGGTTTGAGATCTTATACGTGGTAAATTTGGTGAGCAAAAGGTTACAATCCAATGATATGCTTATCGATATCGCTATTAAAGAAGTCAAAGGATAGATATCTTTCTTTGAGGAGTTGTAAGATAAACGGGGGGTCTTAATCCCTTTCATCTCACAGAACTGATTCATGTCATTATTTTTAAACTCAGTTCCATTGTCACATCTGATAATTTTAACCTTATGATTTATTTGGTTTTCTATGCCAGTAATAAAAGTTTTAAGGATCCCACTAGTCTCATCCTTAGTGCCCAAAAAGAAAACCTAATAAACCTACTATAGTCATCAGTGACAACAAGGAAATATGTCTTGTGATTGATACTCCTTACAGACGTTGGCCCAAATAAGTCCATATGCACCATTTATAAGGGTTGGCTGATAGAGCTCACAAGCTTGGTCTTATAAGAAGCTTTGTGTTGCTTTCCCTTTTGACAAGCAACATAAGTATGGTTATTTTCAAAGAGCTTTGAAGGCAAACCTCTAACAAGGTTTCTCCTTACAAGTTTGTTCATAGTTTTAAAGTTTATATGACCAAGCCTCCTATGCCATAAATTAGACTCATCTATTGTAGCCTTTGAAAATAAACAAGTCAAACCTCCTGAAGAAACAACATTCTTTAGATCAAAACTATACATGTTGTTCTGTCTGGGAACTTTAAGCAACTTTCATCAAGTAGCTTAAAGTCAGGAGATAGAACAAGACATTCAGTCTCAGTGAAAAGAACATTGTTATTCTTGTCACACATTTGTGAGACAGAGAAAAGGTTAAACTTAAGTTCCTTCACAAAGTATACATCTTCAAAGTCTAATTTCCCAGTCCTAATTTTACCTTTTCCAGTAATTTTACCTCCTTTAGGACTTCCTGCAAATGCAACAAATCCACCATCAACCTCTTGATAATTTGTAAGAAAGGACTTGTTTCTTGTCATATGCCTGGAGCATCCACTGTAAAAAATCCCTTGATCCTGTAAAGTATATTGTGGATTACCCTGCACTCAAAATAAGAGAATTAGTTTCTCTTGGGGACCCAAGCCATTACTGACTTGAGTCTGCCTTATAGATCAACATAGTCAAATCTTTTAAACATGTATGATCCACTGTCTTTAGAGGTATGCTCAATTACATTTCCTGTTGGTCTCCAAATCCAGCATGCTGAGGACTTAACAACATTTTCCCCATTTCCCACAGCAGCACTAAATACTGCTTTTGGCCCAGCAGTAGTTACATTGTTAACTCTAGCAGTTTTAACTTTTTCATTAAGATTATTGGTTTTAGCTGCTGATTTTTGGTTAAAAGCCCCTCTTACAACTGATGAATGTGACTTATAAAAACATTTGAACTTATTTTTGCACCAATTCACAGTTTTGGTACTAGATCATCAGCATTAACATATCTGGCAATACTATTTGATAATGTCAGCTCTGAGAGCTTTGAGTTAGCAGTAATAACTGGTACATTTCCAGTACATTGTCTAAGAGTACGCAGTTAGAACAAAATTTCTTTAGGATGTGGGTAGTCAATTTTATTTTGGTGTGTTCACCCTCTAAGCATTGTTCCATACTGGCTAACTTCCTTTTACTAGTACCCTCTCACATTATTCAACACAGATGTTTTTCAACCATTTTAATTCTCCATTAAGTTACAGTCCTTGATTAAATGGTTAAGACTTCCACATACAAAACAAGCTTTCTTATTGAACTCAAAACCATTTCCTAGTTTCTGAGTCATTATTCCATTCCAATTTCTTTTATCAACCCTAGGACTCTAACTTTTTCCTAAGGTTTTCAGCTTGCTTATAGTATTTATGTTCAATAACAGATTTCCTAGTATTTTCATCTGATTTAACAAAATTGATTTTAGCATAACTAGGTTTATTCTGTTTAAATGAAGGTCTAATCACACAATCATCATCACTATCAGACTCCCACTCTTATTAGATAAGGAGCATCTAGGCCTAACATCTAGGTTGTTCAAAACACTATCCTTACTAGAACTTAGATGCAGAGTTGTTTCATTTCTAGCACACTAGTGATAGTTTCCACACACATTTGTCCTTATAGACATAATCATCTAAATCCAGCAAAGTGACAATTCATGTCCCTTGAGGCATATAGTTCCCAGTGTAAGGGGAGGGGGAACTGCATGAATATACCCTCAACCTTCTTAAACCTATCATTTACTTGATTATTTTCCTCTTTAATTTCATTCACACTACTATCAGATGCACTTTCAAACACTTTACCTTTATTCAGATGACAATCATGCAATTCATTTTCATTCATTTGCCTGTCAAATCTAACAGCAGAACATGTTATTACCACTTATTTGACTGTTTAACAGTTTATTAGGCTTCATAAATTGTTTCAAACTGTTTTCTAATTTTAGTTTTTAAATCATCTTTTTTGCTTTTTAAAAGCCTCTGCTAACTGATTTTTAAGCTCTATTATAGAATTGACTCTTACTTTAACATCATATTTCAAAAATGCAATGTCTTCGTCATAAACAGCTTCATTTTTTTGATGAACAACAATTCTAGCTTCTAGAGATTCTATGTCTAATTGATAACCTATAATTTCTAGATTAGATTTTTTAAGAGCATCACGCTATTGATCATACTAATTTTGAAGAGTTTCATATGATTTTAAGCAATCTTTAGAGCAATTTTGTACCTCAGTATTTGAGCTTGATGAACTGGATGAACCTGAAGACAAATGGGCCATTAGAGCAAAGTCTGTGGGTCCTTCTTTAGCTTGATAGCTCCAATCATAACCACATATTCCATCTTGAACAACCAAGGCATTTGCAGGAGTCTCTATTGGTATAATTCTTCTTGGAGCATCTCCATTTCTATTCCCTTGATTCCTTGGTGCCCTGCATTCTTTAGTAAAATGACCTCTCCTGTGACAGTTGTAACATTAAACCTTTGTCTTATCAAAGCCAACAGTTTCTTTGCCATTGAATTCAGATTTCTTCCTGTCTTCTTTAAGAATATCTTCACCTTTTTATTATATTAAGCATGGCTACCGGCCATTTAGATCCATCTCTTCAGTTCATCAAGTATTCAATCTGCTCCAATCTTCATTGTCCCCAACTGTGGCGCCTATTTGGATGATTGACAAGAAGAAAACATTACATCATCAGCATAGGTTGAGTGAAGAGCTTTTTCCCTTTAACCTAGCAGCAGGAATATCAAGAGCAGTATTAACTGCTTCATTTGTACCACTAGTGTCATCTTAAGATACAAAAGTTACATTATGAGAGTTTAAGCTTGAGGTTGTTTGGCTTTTAATCTCAGCTTCATACACCTTTAAGTTGTTGTACAAATCGTCCATGCTCAACTCATCTAGATCAGCTTTGTTACGCATGATCAAGGCAATATTGTTCCAAGCTGATGGTAGACTTCTTAGCAACTTAAATATTTGCATCTTCCTAGGAGATAACTTCACCATAAATTTCAAATTGGCTGATGAGTTTCTAAAACCTATCATAGGTTTTATCTATCCATCATATCTTTATTAGTTAAATCTCATAATGCATGCTTTCATAATGGTCTTCTGCATATATTCTTTGATTCTTTGTTTTGCCTCCAAACCTGTGTGTTTGTGATAGTCTTCCCATAGGTCTTTGCATCCTTGATTTCCTTAAACTTCAATAGAAGTACATCAGGAATGGCCTAACAACAAAGTGCTTTTTTTGCTTCAATATCATTTATTCTTGCCAGCTTTTGTTCTGCAGTTTTGGAAGGAATGGGACCTTCAGCACTAGCTGATGCAACAGCAGGTGCATCATCATTCACAATAACCTCCCAAAGAGCATAATCAGTGTGAGTAAGATATTGCTCCATTCTCAGCTTCAATAGAACATAGTCTCTAGTTTTTTAGTACTGGAAAGTTTTTGTGCTAACAATTGTGGGGTAGTTTCTGATTGTTGATTCCATCTTCTCTTTTGATTTGATATGATATCTCTGTGTAGAAATAATTGTATTTTTTTTTCTTCTTATTCAGAGTTTCTCAACACGCTACTGATCTGCCACTTGTTGAGATACCATCTTGACAGATCTTACTTAGCATTTCAAAGCTTAGTTACATATTGGTATAAAACCAAGACATCTATGGTATAAACTAAGATTGAGAATATCACAAACTAAGCAGAATCTAGTTTGCAATACTAAGAAGAACAATGAAATAGTAAAAACAAGATCTTTACTAAACTTTCAATATATTGAATACTATTACAAAATAGCTATGAATACTAACTATGATTGATATGCAAACTATGAATACTAATATGAAAACTGATGTGTAAAACTGGATATCCTGATCTAGTCGTATGGTTCCTTTTATACACTAAGGAAACCCTAATGGGCTTACAAAATGCGTCAAGTGATTATGATATTTTCTATAAGTAAACATAATCTCTTAAACAAATAAGTTTATACATATCTTCTTTACAAATAATTGATACTTATCTTCATAAGTATTCTTGTTCTTCAATCAACCTTTATCTCTTCTCTGATATGTCTTTGATCTCATCTCTGACAACGTTTAAACCTTCCAGCATTTGTAATTACCTTACATTGTAAACTGAGCACAAGCAGCATTAACTACTTAGAAATTTACTCTAGCAGTACTAACATACACTAGCAGTACTAACTTTAGTACTAGCAGTAGTAACTACTTAGTATATTTTTAGTCTTCATCTCTGAGCAGTCTTAACTTCCACTAGCAGCAGTAACTTTATACTAACAGTACTAATTATACTAATAGTAGTAACTAGCAGTAGTAACTTTATACTACTAGTACTAACTACTTAGCATAATTTTTATTAGTATTACCAGAAGTACTAAGTTATGCTTGATAGCAATAATATATACCTAAGCAGTAGTAACTCTAAGAATCATCTTGAAGTCTTTTAAACCCAACAAGAGGGTTGGAAAAATCAACGTGAAAGAAGAATGAAGAATCCTGCTCGCGTTTGACGTCTGGTGCCAAAAGATGTTTTGAGACTCCTTCTTTGTACTATCGTGTGAATCGTGAATCAAAGAGATTATATAGGGTGCTAGTCGTAGAATTTGTAGATGGGGAACAATTTGTTACTAAAGATATCATTGAAGAAGGGAATAGTTGACCAAATATCAAGGTAAGAACTACGTGGAATAGAAAGATTATCGTGGTTGCATCTTTAACTGGAGGTACGATCGTCATATTCAAATATTGAAGAAGTAGGAATGAAGGCTTCCTAGTGTGAAGAAAGTTGTTTCAAGGCAATTGAAAGGATTGCGAAGGAATATCAAATTCATAGTATGGGGTTGGTAGTCGTAGTCTTGAATTAAAATTATGGGGACTATATTTGTATGGTACGCAGTGTCTTATCTATACAGATCACAAGAGTCTATGTACATGTTTTTGTAAGATGGTTCTCATATTAAGTCGAGTACCGTGAGTGAGGTTAACAGAGGGTCGCGACAATGGCGTCCTTATCGTCTAGGAAAAGTAAGCATTGTTGTTGACATCTTATACCGAAAAGAAGGGTAGGGCCAGTTAGAGTTTGATCAATGAGGATGAACATTGCTAATAATCTCATAGTTGATACAAAATAATTTTAGAAGACTGCCCCTAATGTGAAAACATCAAGGAGAAATGTGTAGTCGAGCGCATGAGAAGTTAGAGATGATGATCTATAAATCAAAGTTTCTAAGAGCAGAATCTAGTGTAAATGATTTGGAGCGTTTGAAAATTTTTATTGATAATCAGAGGTGTTCGGTTCGTTTTGTTTCTAATGATCGAATAATGCATAGATATAGTGCATGTCCTTTCTCGGAGGCATGGTTTTAAAGTTGTTAACGACGTGTATCTGAGTAAACCATTATAAAATTTTGACCGTAAATGTAGTTTGAAGCAACATTGTTTGAAGTTTTAGTTAATTATAGTCATTGTGAGAAGATGTGCGTAAAAATTTATGTATCGACTAAGTGATTTTTTGTATGTGGTCTAGATTTTTTAACTTTCAAGAAGATTTGACGTGTGAACATGTGTTCAAAATGATTTATATTTAAAACCATCAACCATACAAAACCTAATTTTGTACTTCGTAAAGTTTGTAAGGAAACGTTTCAAATGTATAAAAATTTTGACCGAAAGATTTAAGGTCGACCATATTGGTACCATCTCCTAAACACGAACACTAGGGCGTGCACTGTTACTACAGCTGGCGTGAGGAACTCAGTCTAAGGTCACCACTCTCTCATAAATCCTATTATCGTATTTGTAGTTCCCAAGGTTCTAATTGTATGATAGTACCGCTAATTACGACTACTCTGATTAGTGGGTTATTCCTAGTGCGACTAAGAATGTAATCAAATTCATCGGCTTTAAATGCGGTGTATTCAGATTATTTTATTTTTTTGAAGTGAGTAGTGCGGGGGGGAGACATGGCTTGTGACAACCATGACAAAATAGTATAGGGCAACAACTGAGTAGTTGTGTACCCAAGTTAGTATATGAAGAAAGTATTTCGAGATAGTGTTCTCAAAATAGTATATCCCAAATAGTATGACCAAAATAATATATCTAAAATAATGTATTCAATGTTGACCGTCCGACAACTTAATGTTGGTTCGAAATAATGTTTGGTATAGTATTTAAAATATAGGCCTGCTTGTATATAAGTAAGCAGTGGCAAAGTATGAGTATGCATGGCGACATATAAAGCATTACAAGGCAAGTATGTCAGCCAAGTATAAGTGACAGTGATCATGTAATAGAGCAAGCACATAAGACATCATGAAATGCAAACAATCAATATATAAGCCAACTAAAGATGCGAGCAAGACAAGCATGAAAACATGTATATGAAATAGTGGTTATGTAGTAGCAATCATAAGACAATAACATAACACATAAAGCATGTATGCATACATAAGGTCGATGTGATGTCAGGTTATCTAGGGTTTATGTATCTACCCTAGCATGATCTCAGTTAACTACCCCCGTCATACTCATCATTCTTTACGAATTAAGCATAGTTGATCAGGCTATGCATAATTCAGGAAAATGATGAAATGCTCGGGCCAGTCATCCTTATCATGTTTGGGGTTTTATGAAAACATTAGTTCGGTTATAGTTGGATTTTTATTTTAGAAAACCAGCATTCTCTATAACCTTGGCTTTGATACCAATCTGTCATACCCCGCTAAGAGCGAAAACACAAGGTATGACGTTTTGATTTCTTTGCACAAGATACAAGATGTACCATGATTCGTTACAAGGAATTTAGTTTACATTGTTACATTGAATACGATCTTGAAAGTGAGATAAATACATATCTTTGGAAAAACGTCTTAGTCAATGATAAATCTAGAATCCCATTACCTTCATTTTAAAATGCTAATCACCTGAAACTGATACTCGAAAAGGTCAACATAAAGTTGGTGAGCTCATAGGTTTTAAAGTAAACCCAGTTGCTGTGCTAGAATTTAAGTGGTGGAAAATTGTGCAATATGAAAGCAGAATGCATGCAGTAGTAATAATAGATTTCTAACATAACAATACCTCATACCTTAATAATCCAAACCAAATCACACATCAATAGGGGTCCACGCGGTTATAGAATTCCAAACCTATCGCCTACTAGCTGGAGCTACACAGTCGGCTGAGTTGAGCAAAAGTCTATTTGGTACTTTACATAAATAGATCTCATAGTATTCGCATAGCATTCACATAACATTTATACACGCAATCATAGGCACATAGCATTTGTCTAAAGAATAAGAGATTTTGCACAGTAGTTAAAACAGTTAATGTTAGGTCTTGTTTATCTTGAATCATACATAATCAACCATGGAAGCTTGTAGAGAATAGTAGAGGAGGGAAAGTATTTCAAAATTCAAATGTTATAAAATGGTGGGAAAGGGAAAATGTTTATTACAAGGCATCACCCTCTAATGATGATTAGAGGGGTATTTATAGGAGAAGGAAGGAGCCTTCCCTTCCTTTATTTTTCACTTCTAGTCCCTAATCTTTATAAATTATGCTATTTCTTTCTTTTAGCATAATATACCTTATTACAAGCTACTTTATTCTAAACAAAATAAAGTCTATTAACTAAATATAACTAAACCACATAATCGACACTTTTTATGAACCTAACAAGTATAAACCATTTCATCAAGCATCTAAAAACTTTTTAGGCAATAGCTATAGAGAATTTTATGTACATGTCATGCAAACAAGGATATTTAACAGATGATAAGAAGCTGGCGACACCCCTAGATGTACGAGTTTTGTACTTTTTCGTTGTGGTCCAAATATGTGGATATGATCAATATAGGTTTAGAGCATAATATAGGAAAAAAGGTATATCACAAGTGGAAAATTGGAAGGTGGGATATGATATTATTGTTGGTCTGAATGTCTCATCACTGTTTTCTCTTTCTTGCTATTCTTGTATATGATTCCATGCACTGGCTCATAGATGACGGAGAACATTTTGTGCTTTTCAACTCATGGGAAAGATATTGTTGGTGCAGTGAGATTAACTTTCTGTTGATAACTTTCAATTCCAAGCTGAAAATCATGCACTCTTTCCCATATCACTAAACTTCTGATGAATACTGATAAAGACCATAGCAACCCTGTTTCTGCATAGTCGGGAACCTTGCCATTCATAATCAGCAAATACATATCCTCAATATCATTCTTATTGAGATTCTTGTAATCAGGCTCGGTAATCGACACAATGCACTCATTAGCTCTTCTTGCAACTATCTTTGTGATAAACTTGTGTTCATGACCCAATTCCCAGTATGTCTTGATAACTTGAATGATCTTTGAGTTCGAATAAACCTCTTCCTTTGGTTTTCCAGACTCTTTTTGTTTCCTTATGTAGAAGATCTTTGGATGAGGATTCTTCTAATGTTTAACAACATATCGAGCATAAGGATTAAATTTCTTAACACACTTATTCACCTATCTGGAAGTTCATTCTTCGATATCATTATCATTAAAGATGATTGCAGGAAACTTATGAAGTGACAATACGATTTTCTCAGGCCATGAACTTCCTTTCTTCAGATACAAAAGGTCTTGATTTATAAGAGATAGTGCTGGAGCTTTAGGATCTTTTTGACAGCTTTGAACGAGAGGTGTGGTCTTTAATAGATGTGGAGAGACAAGAATTTCCTTTCTACTTTCCCAAACAATGTCACTTTTTAAGAAATTCTTCATCTGAACAATATGATATTGATGCTCATCTCCTGAAGTACATCTTTGTCTCAACATCTCATCAGCCATTTTCTTTAACTTTGCTTAATCAATAGTCAGTGATACTTCTTCCATAATATCTTGTGACACTTGCTTCGACGGTATTTCATCATCACCTGAAGCATAAGAATCAGTCCAAAAATCATAATCATCTTCTTACTCTTGATTACCTGAATTTAATGGACCTCGTTCCTCTTTATTGACTTGTCTAGACGATGACTCTCCAGGTACATACGCTTCGTACTCAGATGTCTTTTGCCGCTTTACACTATTCTCCTCCTCAGGATGAGCATCATCATGAGGATCGTCATGATCTCTTGGGCGAACGGCAAACTGTCTACATGTAGTTTGTGGTACCTGAAGATTCTCAAACTTCATCTAAAGTGCAAGCCATATTGCTATGTCTTGTTGGTGCAATTGAGGATTGTTTTTCATAGAGAGATATAGTTGATATTGTTGTTCTGGAACAGAGAGTGTTTGTGTTTGAGCTGGATGAACATGAAGGATGTGACCAGACATATAACTTCTTACTGACGCATCAACTTAAGAAGGAATATGATTATCAATTGCTTTCTGAATTTGTGAGGATATTTCAACTTATATATTCTCTCGCTCTTGTAAAATAGCTTTAGCAATCATCCATTCCATCTCTTCTTTAGTCTTTTGTCTTTCCATAATCAGCCCTTCTACAACATACACTGGATCTTGATCTCTGACCTGCTTAGGAACTTGCTTTCTTCACCTGATCATTATATGCGTATTACCATAGTGGGTAATGATTCAACCAATCTACTTCTTAGAGGATGATCAGAAGTGTATTCGACTGACTTCCCTTGACAAAATCTTTCTTTGAATGTTCCAAACAAAATATGCTATACCGTCCCTGTAACTCTTGAAAGAAATTCTTGTATCGTTTGAACCGAGCAGGTTTGGCTTTGAACAATGATAGAAGTTGATTTGCTTTAGACAATTTAGTGTGTTGTGATCTAGATGATGATGTTGTTTGAGTATCGGTTACCGTTAATTCCTAGAGTTTCTCAGTATCTGAATATACGAGATTAGTATGAGTCCTAGGAGATCTAATTGGTGTGGGGAATGGTGTACTCCTAGACTCCTCTATGATCTTCCCTTTCTCCCTTTGCTTTAATTCATACACTTCATCAGTTATTTCATCCTCTTCTTCAATAACATTGAAAGGTATGACAACATTAGTAATTTCCACCTCTTCATCATTAGTAATCTCCACCTCCGGACTTTCCTTATCACTCCTGGGCTCTAACCTAGTGCTGGGAATCTTTGGTTCATCATTACTAGGAGGTAAACTATCATTAATAACATTCTCAGATCCTTCCATCATCTTTTCAATCTCTTCAGACGCCAAGTGCTTGTTAACCATTCCACATTTTCTTTGGCTTCTTGCTCTTCTTGAATTTTGTGCTCAGCAAGACTTACTTGTAATGTATCTTGTAAGATCATATCATCTGCTTTATCAATAGTTGGCACTGGAGCTAGTGGAGTTAGACGTGTAGATCTCCTTTCAGGAAGACGGAAATGAATCACAGTAGATCGTTTTGGAGCAATTGACTCTGCTGTATCCTTTTAGGGGTAGGTGACCTAGGGGCGCTAAGTGTCCTATGTGTTCCTTAGGTAGACTCAGTCGGTTGTGACTGAGCCAGAGGAACATCTAACCGAAACACCTCCGCATACATCCTGTAATGCTCTGTGTGCTTCATCTCTTCAGTGATCATCCAATCTGGAATTTGCATGCCAACTTTATCTTTGTGTCTCCCTGAATTAAAGATATTTTTCATTATATCATCATCTTGCAGGTTGTGATACATGTCACGAGCACGTCTTGAAATTTCAGGGAAACTGGTCATGTAATGACTAATGATGATCTTTGTAAATCTTGGATAAGGAATCAAAGATGTTGGATGATGAAGAGAATAGTAAATTCCTTCCCACAGTAACTCCGCATTATCTACGTGAATGTTATTGACAAAGCAATACATCATTTGCATTATATGCAACGACGGTTGATCCCATCCAGTGACACGTGTTGTCAAGAACTTAGAAAATATCTTGCATAACGTTTGCCATGGTTGCAGAAGACTAGTTGTCTTAAAGCTTGACGATGTCTTCAGCTCCATTTTAAAGCCCAATTGTTGTTTATAGAATGGAACCATTTCAGAAAATGATGGTGGTGGCACGAATGAATTATGATTGTTGTCATTTGTGTGTAGTAGATGAAAGATTGTTCTGAAGTCATCATAGTGTAGAGATAGTTCTTTTCTTGTTCCTAGTATAAACTTAAGCCTATACTTTGAACCGTCTTCCTTCAAAGTATGCCAGAACTGTACCATATAAATCCATGGTATGGAGGAAGAAGCTGCAATGCTAAATCGTAATGGATGATTCTTGATGATGTTCGTCAGAATTTTGCTTTCCGGAGGGCATTGCACATTTTCAAGATCAACTTTCTTGTTAACATCCATAAGATCATATCGTTTGTTCGGAGGACATAGTTCGTCTGGATGAACATCAGCTGCATGTTGTTGTTGTGCCATGATGATTACTGAATGAATAAAATTGAGATGTTAGGTAATAAATAATTCTTTTGACATTTTTGTCTTTTTCCACTCTGTCTGTTTTATATGTTCTGGCAATTCTTTTTGAACATATTTTTGATCAGTTTCTTTCTCATGTGCTCGTTCTTGCTTTTTCTAGCACATGCCATACGCTTTATTCGAATTATTCTTTTGATTTATCATCTTTGTGTGTTTTGGCAATTCTTTTTCGAACACACTTTTGATTTGCTTTTTCGCGTATGGATTTTGCTCTCTCTTTCTATTTTTAGAATATCCTCACCAGAAATCTTGTGAACATGATACTCTTTTATTCTCATGAATGGATGAAGATTTCTTCTTTTTATTTTAAATCAGGCACTTTTTTCAAAATTAATAGAGAAATCATTCAACTTCTTAAAATTGTTTTATTAAAGAGTATCATTTTAACACAATATCAGATTTTGAGAACTTTTTCCAGAAATCTTTTGACAAAAACTTTCTTTATAAGAATAACACAGAAGCATATAATCATAAACCCACAATTGAATGGACACTAAGTCACTCACTCCTCATTCTATTCATTGCAAAAAATGGCCGAAACCGGACATGACTTAGTCCACTTAAACAATTGTGTTTTCGATTTTCAGATTCAAGTTTGTAAAAAAATTTCACTTTCACTTTTTGTCATGATTCCTAAACAATGAAGACAAACATATCTAATTCAATAATTGAATGGACACTAAGTCACTCACTCCTCATTCTGTTCATTGCAGAAAACGGCCAAAACCGGACATGACTTAGTCCATTTAAACAATTAGACAAAACCGGGAAAACAAGTTAATGTTTCACGGGATTTTACAAGTCAAAGAAATAACCGTATAATTTAGAAAATTTAGAAATTTGAGTTTGTGAGGGTGTTGATTTGAAAATTACTAGTTCGGTTCACACTACAGCAAACTAGTTCGGTTCACACTAACCACAACTCGTTCGGTTCCAACTAAACAAACTCGTTCGGTTCCAACTAGACAAACTCGTTCGGTTCCAACTAAACAAACTCGTTCGATTCCTACTATAACTTAGCTAGTTCGGTTGTCAAACAACTAAGCTAGTTTGGCTCTGCTTGTTCGGTTATCTCGTTCGGTTCCAACTACTACGAGACTCAAATTTTCAAAACTCAAAAAGACACATTTTGAATGGTTTTTAGCAAAAATTCTTGTACAACTAGTGTTATTAACCCTATAGGAACAATAAAAATGATAACTTTAAGGTTTTTACGCCAAAAAATTTTGAATCAAAAATTTGTTCTTTATAAAGATTTTGAACACAAATCACAAGACAAACACAAAAACTAAACACACCACTCCATGGCTCTTGATACCAATTGAAGAAACATGTAATCTTATGATCTAAACCAAGAACAAGAGAGAGATGTGGGTTGTGATGTTTAGATAGAGAAAGTGATGGAATGAATGATATTATTACTATGTGGAAATATAGAAGAAATGAAACAACCAACCCCTCTCCAAGGCTAGGAGAGGGATTATATACATACATGATGGCCGGCCCATGGGCTATGATGGGCTTCCCATGGGCCTTGGGCCGGATTAGCTTTCTTTACTTTAACATGACACAATATACGAGTAAGACTATTTCAACTTGGAACTGACCGACACTTTTTGTGTTTCCAACATTATTTTAAAAAACTCCCCCTTAGAATGAAATCATACTAAGCTCATAGTCCAAAAATGAAGATGTTTGAGTTTAAAATAAAAACTCCCCCTTGAAAATATAGCATTTTTCAATTTCAGTTTATTTGAGAGATCATTGTTTTTATTTTATTTCCGACATGATGTATATGAATGAAAAATAATAATTTAATTTTAATTTTTTTTAATATGAAAAATGTGACAAATCTTTTTGTATTTTTGTATTTTTCAATTTTTTTTCTTTTGTTTTTGAAAATATATTTACATGTTTTTGATGTATGATCTTTTCAAAAAGATGACTTTTTTAGGCTTTCCAACTGTGTTGTTTTCATACATCTCATACCAATGCGATGAACTAGATACTCAAAGCGTTCTTTTGGAAGAGCTTTAGTAAATAGATCCGCAAGTTGGTATTCTGTCCCGACAAAGTAAATTTCCACAGTACCCTTCTCAACATGTTCCTTAATAAAATGATACCGGATGTCTATGTGTTTTGTCTTAGAATGTTGGACTGGGTTGCATGAGATAGCAATGACACTCTTGGAATCACAGTACATCAGAATCCGATTGTACTTGTATCCATAGTCAAGCAGTTGAGTTCGCATCCAAATAACTTGTGCACATCATGCAGACAAGGAAACATATTCAGCCTCAACAGTAGACATTGCAGTACAATCTTGTTTCTTAGAACTCCAACTCACAAGCTTTCCACCTAGAAATTGCAATCCTCCTGATGTTCTTTTACAATCATCTTGACATCCTGCATGGTCCGCATCTGAATATGCAATTAGTTCAAATACGGAATCCTTTAGATACCATAGGCCTATGTTATAGGACTGTCTCGGGTACCAAAAGATCCGTTTAACCTCTTTGAGGTGTTTGACTGTAGGACGTACTTGATAACGAGCACATACAAAAGTAGAAAAAGCAATGTCTGGACGACTGGCTGTTAGGTACATAAGCCCTCCTATCATACGATGATAAGTCATTTGATCAGTAGGAGTGCCTTGTAAATCAGCATCCAGCCTCTTAGGTGCCATAGGTGTACTCATTGAGACACATTCATCTAGACCATGTTTCTTTAACAATTCAATTGCATATTGTGACTGACTTATGAATATGCCACGGGGAGATTGTTGAACTTGAAGTCCAAGAAAGAAGTTTAGTTCACCCATCATCGACATTTCAAAATTATTTTTCATTAGGTTTGCAAAACGTTTTGAAAAATATGGATTTGTTGAACCAAAAATAATGTGGTCAACATATGCTTGAACAAGTTATATGTCTCCCCCGTGACATTGTGTGAACAAAGTCGGGTCAATAATACCTTTAGTGAACCCATGTTCAATTAGAAAAGAAGACAATTTGTCATACCATGCACGAGGTGCTTGCTTAAGACCGTATAGAGCTTTTTTCAACCTGTAGACGTGATCTGGAAATTCTGGATCAATAAACCCTTCAGGTTGGCTGACATAGACTTCTTCTTTCAAAGGACCATTGAGAAAAGCCGTTTTGACATCCATTTGAAAGATTGTGATATTCTTATGAGCAGCATAAGCAATAAACATCCGAACAGCCTCAAGACGAGCAACAGGAGCAAATGACTCTTCAAAATCAATGCCTTCTTCCTGCTTATATCCTTTAGCCACAAGACGAGTTTTGTTCCGAACCACAATATTTTCAGCATCACACTTATTCTTCCAAAGCCATTTGAGAGCAATAATATTCTTTCCTTCTGGTCGTGGAACGAGTTCCCAAACTTGAAGTCTCTCAAATTGATTCAACTCATCTTGCATGGACTCAATCCAACTGTGGTCTGCCATAGCTTCTTTGATATTCTTTGGTTCAATAGTGCTGACGGTTAATGCATACATGCATACCTCAGAATCTGTGTGTAGCCGTTGGCGAGTCATGACAGGTTTGGATGGGTCACCAATAACTTGGTCTAGAGGATGATCTTTTGTCCAAATGTGAGTTGAGGGTTGTACTTGGTGGAAATTCTGCACATTTGATGGTTCTAGAGCCGTTGTAGATGACTCAATTTCCTCACGACTTGGAGGATTATATGAAACAAATTGTGAATTGCCATCAGAATGAGCAGAATCTTCTTGATTGAATTCATCAGCCTCTGTTAAAGAGATTGGAGAGGTTTGTTCATCAGATGTAGTCACAATGGGAGGAGCCTCATGTTCGTCAACAATAATTGAAGATGTAGAAGGTGAGTCTTCATGAATTTGAGTCGGTTGTGCAGCGGAATTGATGGGTGTATCAGAAAACTTCTTCTCAAAATATTCTTCAAACATTGGACCGAACAAATTATCCAAATCTTCTTTTGATGGAGTATTCATTTCTTCTGCTGATGAATTATGATTTATGAATCGTTGAAGCTCGGGTTCTAAACAATCGTGTTCAGAAGCCATAGCTGTGAGCTCGTCAAACTTGACATTTATGGTTTCCATAATCTTTTTAGTGCGTCTATTATAGATTCGAAACCCTCTTGATGTTTCCGAATAACCAATAAAGACCCCAATGTCTGCTTTTGGTTTCATTTTTCCAAGATCGTCTCGGTCATTTGTTGGATAACACAATGAACCAAACACATGAAAATATTCAACATTCGGCTTTCTGCCACGTAATAACTCATAAGGTGTTTTGTTATGTCGTGTATGAATGATTGACCGATTTTGAGTAAAACAAGCGGTAGCCACTGCTTCAGCCCAAAGAAATTCAGGTAAGCGAGAAAAGATAAGCATCGTACGAGCAGCTTCAACAAGAGTTCGATTACGTCTTTCAACTACTCCATTTTGCTGAGGCGTTCGAGCAGTTGAAAATTGTTGCATGATGCCTAACTTTTCATAATGAGCTTTAAGAGTTGCATTTTTGAATTCAGTACCATTGTCTGTACGAATCTTGCAAACTTTGGCTTTATAATTCAGTTGAGCTTGAGCAATGAATTTCTTTATAATCTCTGGAGTTTCATCTTTCGAATGAAGAAAGTAAACCCATGTATATCGAGAATAATCATCCACGATCACAAGAATATACTTCTTTCCATTGATTGAAGCTACCCGCATTGGACCGCATAAATCCATATGAAGTAATTCCAATTTGGAGTGATCACTTGGAACTAATTTGAGTGGATGAGAAGCTTTCTTGCTTTTTCCTCTTTCACAAGCAGAACAAAGGTGATCTTTTCCATATTTAAACTTTGGAAGACCATCAACCAAGTCAAGTCTGGTAAGATCGTTTATGGTGCCAAAATTAAGATGTGAGCGAGAGTTTGCGGTGCCATAACCATGAATTTGTCAAAGAGGCTTTGGACATGAGACAAACGGGTGAAGATAGCAGCTTGTCAGAATGGAAATAGTATTACAAAATTAGATTGCGTCACCTTGTGGCAAATCATCTCTTTCAGATTTCGTACGTAACTGTATTGGACGAAAAGCCACTTTTAAATTTACATACAAAATTGTCTCCAACGCTTAAGAGGTTATGTCCACAGCTTCAACATAATATACATGACAAATAATGTTATTGCCATGTATAACAATTCGACATAGCCTGTGATTGCTTCAAAATTATCATTTCCAAAGCGAACGATGCCCATGAATTTCTCATTGAAATTTCTCAATAGTAACCGATCACCCGTCATATGCTTTGAACAACCACTGTCAAAAAACCCACAGGAAGGACCTGAACTACTGAACTCAAGAAGAGACAAAAAACATAGACACAACTGGCCAAATATTGATACCACATTTCTTAACTGAAAACGATTAGGGTTATCAGTGAACGAGTTTTATGAACATTTGGTTTTACGTTGACAGGCGTACCAAATAACATTTGGTTGTGATTCAACCTCTTTTTCACATTCTATTGTGCGTATCTTTTTCTGTATGAATGTGTTTTAACTGTTTATCTCGCACAAATTTCTCTTTCTTTATCTTACGCTAGACATGCAAATCCTAACGGTTTTTTTTAAAAAAACCAGTATAAGAAATCGTATTCGGTTTTTTAAAAACGGTTTTTTTTGAACCGGTTCGGTTTAATATGACCGAACGGTTTAGACCGGTTTCGGGTTTTTTACGTACCGGTTTGTTTTAGGTTTTAAAACCAGGGTTTAAAACAGGTTTTATTTAAAAAAAACCGGTTATTTATAACCATTAATAGTTTTTTTTTAAAACCCGGTTTTAACCGGTTAAAAAAACCGGTCAACATGGAAGTCAAACTAGCCGTTTCATTTTTTTTTTAAACCGTTTCATTTTTCGAAATGTATTAGTATTTATATATTTTTAGTTGTATAATTGTATTGTTTAAATAAAAGTTATGGTTGTATTTTTTTTAGTTGTTTCCGGTGCAATAAAAAATTATGATTGTATTTTGTTTTTGTCTCGTTCCGGCTGTATTGTTTAATTAAATGTTGATAATAACAAGTTATTAATAATGTTCAAAGTTTTATATCTCCGAAAAAAAACCGAACGGTATAAACGATTCGCGAACAACTTATAATGAAAAAAACGATTCGAAAATTCATAACCGGAAAAAAACCGTTCCGTAACTTTTATAACTGAAAAAAAACCGAGTTCGGGAAAAAAAACGAAAAAACCGAAACCGGTAATAGAAAACCGATTTTTTTAAAACGGTACTTTTAATAACCGAAAACCGGTTTTAACCGATTTTTTTGCACCACTATCTTAGACGCACTAGAAACCTTATCCTTAGCTTTTGAGGCACTTTCTACATCAATCTTAGATTTGGAAACTACAAAAGTAGTATCTAGAGTCTTAGATTGTGTCTCTTTCTCAGAAAAACCTAGGTCATACGGAGTTCGAGAGTAGTTTTTCAAGATTGTGATGTTTAGGAATTAGTTGAAGAGGGTCTACGAACATTCGAACGCACATTCAATTTATGCTTTGCAAGACATTTATCATGACAAGGAATAAGCACATTTTGCATACAAGAAAAACACATACAAGTTTCGCTTTGAAGCGTTTGCTTACCTCACGCCATCAATTACATTCTCCTTATTCGAATATTACATTTGCCAGATGTTATATATATGTTGATTATTTTTCTACTACATAAACTGCTATATTTTTTGCTGCTTTCTTTAGTGTTATCTATGAACTGTGCGAACATGTGAATATTACTCATTGGTCTTCTAACTCTAGATGTAGCATTCATTCATGTAGAAGATAAAGCCACTCTTAGTCTTGTTTGTTTGTGATTCTTGTGTTGTGACATCTGTACATTCCTGGTCTAATGGATATTTGAGTTTTGATTTGCCTGTTTGTTGGTAGGTGAAGATTATAAAGTGAATGGTTTTGACACAACATGGTTTTATTTTGTTTTGGGGGGGATCATCCGTTTTCTTTCTTGAAAAGCGTGTTTGTTAGTGGTGTGAAACAAAGAGAGATTTACCATCTTTTTTGCCAAACTTAGTATTTACAGAATTACCTTTTTCAACTTTTTCCTTTTTGTCCTGTAATTAGATATGGTAGATAAAAGATTCTGATTCTCAAGCACGAATAACACCATATGTCATATGTTTTCTGAGAACTTGAACAATTAATTCTTCCCTTTTCTTTTGAGTTTGAGACTAGTGTCTTTTTGATTGAATCGAAAAGATTTTGTTATTCTAGTGACATTGTCGCGTTATTTTATCAAGAGGATTGTACTTTAAATTCCAATGACACGTTCTCGTCTAAAGTTTCTCCAACTCTTGAAATCCAAGAGCTAATCAAGAGGTTGTAATGTTTTATTCCTTCGAAGTGATCCCATTTTTGTTTTCTATTATCATGTTGTAACTGTCATTCAAAATCAACACTTTGCTTGTTTGATATCTTTGAAATATTTTTCAAGAATTTTTATTCTTGATTGCAAACCCTCTTGACTCAAAAGATTTCTTTTTGAACTTGTTGAAGTTCAGATTTAAGATCTCTATCTATACATTATGATTTAACAAAACAAACAGCTCAAATTTCATGTTGTGTGATGCTTCAAAAAGTGATCTTTCAACAAATCATTTTGCTTCTCTGTTCAATCAAGCTCACTTTCTTGTAGACTCAAAAACATACTTTCATTTCTTTTTTATACTTTGAACATAGATTCCGAATGAAGTCAGGAAAAACCTTCAACTCGTTAAGATGGTTTAACTTAATCTTGGACAAAAATCATTAATTGTATTTCTGTCGGTGATGTGTAAAAATGCTTGTCTTTTACAGTTCTGTTGTATTTGCACGGATAGCTTTTCAAAACTACCTTTTATCTTGTCCTAATCTTTGATCATAGGTGACTCACTCGGATATTTTTTGATACCCAGAATCTTAACAGAGGGAGTAGAAGAAGAGTGAAAAAATAATTTGCTCAACAGGAAAGCTCTTTTGGGAACAAAAATTCAAACAAGGCAATTTAATGTTTTGTAGTTTATTTGTATAACATTTTTGTTGGTTCTCAACAGCAATTGGATCATTTATTTGTTGTCTTTCAATCTTTTTGTGAATTTGGAAAGCATCATCAAAGGTTCATCAGAATCTCTAACATTCAAAGGAATTTCTAAATTACCCAAACTAGATGCAACATATAACTTTGGACACTTTGAAATTTCTTTCTTGAGTGTATAAGGATTCGGATACCCCAAATCATGTTTTAATTGTTGATCATACACATACAATGGTTTTGGTCCAAGCAATAAACATTCCTTGTAAGAAATTACCAAGGTTCAAAATCAGATCAACCATTCTTTTTCAGTTTGCATCAAGATCTAGGGAATTAGTATCATGATATAGTATCCTCTTTTTTACTCATTTGCCTTTTTTTCAAAATTGAATGAGTCTTTTGTAATTCTATATTTTTCCGTTTGATATTTTTGACTCTCAATCTAATTTATCGTCGTGTTTTTTCGAGATCTCGAATTAAAATGATATCGCGATCACGAAACTTAATTGAGAGCTGAGCTGTTATATTATAACGTTTTGCCCGTTCATCAGCATCAAGCAAATTAGTTGAGCATCCATTATTATCCTTGTTTATGTTTTCAAATCGGAACCCGTTCATTATACATCTCAAGCTGTCTAGTCAATTGCATGTTTGTTTTTGAGCTTGTTGAGCAAATATTTGTTGCTTTTTTCAGCTTCCTAATATGCTTTTTAGCAAGTTTCTTCTACTACACATAGATCAGAACATGTTATCTTTTTCACACTGGCCACTATTAACATTTCCCATGATGGAATCAAATTTAATATTGCTATTAATTTGATTATCACCAATGGTACTGTTAATAATTTTAGTATGAGTTGGATACATTGGTTCATTATTCTCATTGATGGATGAAGATTGTACCTCACTTATAAATGCAGACTCATAGCTTGGCCCATCATCAGAAGTATGATCAGCTGGTTGAATTCTGGCCATTAAGCATATGTTTGCACTGAGTTCTTCAATTTCTTCCATCCTTGATGACTCCGCTAAGGAGAAAATCATTATGCTCATCAGTAAGAAATTACGCCAGCTTCATCCTGTTTTGCCAGCAACATTTGCTCCATGAAATACTTCGAGTCACGAACCCTTGGCTTTGGACAATTCCTAGCATAATGTCCTTTTCCACTGCAGTTGTAGCATTGAACAGTTGAAGTATTGCCTGAAGATGGAGTTCGAAGAGTCCTTTGAACATTTCCAGTCTCTTTTGGAGCATTCATTCCCTCAACAACTTCCTCTTGAACATAAGCTCGTCTGCTATTTCTTCCAGTATTACCAGAATTCTTGCTTTGAATATTCACCCTATCTCCTTGAATGATTGCTTGATTTCTGGTGTTGGATGAAGCACGAAGACGATTATTTGTTGGATTAGAGAAATTTTGAGTAATGGCTTTTGCAAGTAGCAACATCGCAGAGACTAGAGGATCTTCAGAATTGTTGTGAACATCATCCTGCTGGTACTCATCATCATAATCAACCACATACGTAGGACGTGTCACAAAATAAGATGATGTTTGTCAGGAGGATGAACCCGTGTGTGCTATTGAGGCAAAGTGTCATGGCTTTTCTAACTTCTTTGCTCTTGAAGCATTAACCAGTTTCTCAAATTGCTGAAGATAATCAAAAAGATCATCGAACGAATCCACCATTAATTGTTTAGATAGACGAACTTGAGTCATATATTTCAACCATTCCGGTTGCAAACTATTCAGAAACTTTGTGTTAATTGTAACAGTTGGAAAAGCAAAAAAAATTCATTTATTTAATTCCAATTAATTCAATAACTGAGCAAAAGGTTGTAGACAGAAATAAGTGGCTTCCCCTGGTCTCAGCAACAAGTAATTCAAATTAGTTTGTAAAATGCGTTTCTTGTAACTTTGTTTGTATATTCCCCTCATCAAACGTTCAACTCTTTGCCACTTAACCTTGGCCGATGTTCAAGCATCCACAGAAATTGTAAATATCCTTGAAATAGAAAAGGAGATCATATTTATGGACCCTCCATTTTAGCATCATGGAGCATAAGTCATTTCTTCAACTTCAAGATACTCTACAGTTTGCAATCGTGGTATTGTCGAGGCTCTCAGGATGTGAAAATCATAAACACCATAAGGCCTTCATCAGGGCTTTGAGAAGCCACTTCCGGTTGTCTCTCTTCCGGATTAGTTATTCGTCTGGAATCTACTTGGCCTACGGTTTATAAACTACCCCTTCAAGCATCAGAGGCCTAGTCTCAGGAACGGATCAGCAAGGGGATTACGTTGATATGTTTTGGATGTCGACATGTCTTATGATTCAAGATTAGATTCTTTGTAGACGAAATAGAGTGATATTTGTGAGAATAGTATCAAACTCGGTAACATTTGTCAAATTCAGACAACACTGTTCACGCATAACAAGTAGTCTGAATATCGATAAACTTCTCGAACAGTACACAAACTCGGACAAAAAATACTAACAAACTCGATATTCTTAAAAAATTAATAAACTCGGAAATAATCTTGCTTCAAACTCGATTGAACTTCAAACTCGATAAAACTAAATTTTGAAAAATTCAACAAATTACTGGATTATTAAAACCACAAAATTAGATTAATACCAAAATTTTATGATCACTGAAAATCCATAGTCCGTAATATCAAATTCGATAAAAAACGAATTTGATTTCCGAATTTTAAGAATTTGAAAAATTTGTTTTAAATCCTCCTATTAACGATAAAAACACGTGAAAATGAATGTATGTTTATGGACTAGAGTGTCCTCAGAATCTCTAACATTCAAAGGAATTTCTAAATTACCTAAACTAGATGCAACATATAACTTTGGACACTTTGAAATTGCATGCTTAAGTGTATAAGGATTCGGATACCCCAAACCATGTTTTAATTGTTGGTCATATATATCTATTATAGTATTTTTCTATCGAAAATACACAACTAATACTACTGTATTTCCTAAAACATCACGAAACCACACTTCCGAGAATGCAAAACCTCTTCCGAGAACGTTAAGAATACTTCTGAGATTGCTGAAAATGCAAAACTATACTCAATAACGCCCAATTACTCGAATTTGCTGCCAAAACTTATCTTGAAAGCTCTAAATCTTCACCCGAATTCTTCGAGCATCATATTTCGCTTCTCGGTCGTGGAAAAATCTCACAAATTGAACACTCTACTTCTTTATTGGTGAATGATACCACTTGATAGGTCTCGTTTATCTTGAATCAAACATATCGATCATGGAAGCATAGAGGGAATAGTAGAGGATGGCAAGTATTCAAATTTCAAATGATATTAAAAATAGAGGGAAAATGGAAGAGTTAGTTATAAAGCATCACCCTCTAATGAAGATTAGAGGGGTATTTATAGGTGAGGGAAGGAAACTTCCCTTCCTTTATTTTCCTAACTTAACACTTCTAGTCCCTAGACTTTGGTAATTATGCTATTTCATTCTTTTAGCATAATACACCTTATTACAAACTACATTAACATTAACAAAAGAAAGACTAATAACTAAATAACACAAAATCACATAATCGACACTTTTAATGATCCTAACATATACACTCACCAACGGAGTATCATCTTTGATTGAATGATAATCCTCTTCAAGTCTCTTGGGAACTGACTCAAACTTTGCCATGATATCAGCAATAATAAGTTTGGTGAAGTGATGATACTGGATTACATTCTTCTTTTGCTGGACACAATGAATAAAGTCCCACCATAGAAGGCTTGCATAGTCAACATAAACTTTGTTAATCACAGCATGAAAGATTTGAAGAATGTTGATCTTTGTTTGATCATGACCAGATGTTCTAGATGTAAGACAGCGGTTGAAGACTTTGAACATCATCTTCCATGGATGTGCAATGTTCTTAGTGAAGAACGCACTTACTTTGTCAACTAATCTTTGATAGCCGACGATCTTGAGAAATGGTTAAATGTATTTGAGAGAAGTAGGTGGAAAGAATGGTTGTTCAGGAGTTTCCACTGGTAGCTTTAGAGTAGCACGGAACATGTCCACATTATATGTGATTTCCTCTTTGTCAACCATGAAATGGATAGTCTCATTGGCATTTGGAACTTGCTTAACTATTTTCCAGAACTGCTAAAGGTACACAGCTGGAACATCCGCAGTAGCAGTCAGAGCATAGCTGAGAGCATGACCAACTAGCAATTGCCCAACAATCCTACACTCCCTTGGGCATGGAATGTTTGGAAGTACCGCATAGTTATTGCATCTTCTAACTTCCTGAAACTTGCTTGAGTGAACGAGTTGATCAGCTGGTGTGATTTGTTGTGATGTAGGTTGTTACATGATGATTACTGTATTATAAAATGAAGTGATTAGTGAATGATATAAAGATATGATGTATTCAATTATATAATATTTTTATCTCTTTCGACTCTGTCTGTTTTTATATGCTCTAGTAATTCTTTTTGAGCATATTGTGATCATTTTCTTTCTCATGTACCATTTCTTGCTTTTACGGGTACATGCCATACGCTTTATTCGCCTTATTCTTTTGATCTCATTTTGTATTCTCTGACATATCATTTTCGAGCATACTCTGATTTGCTTTTTCACGTATAGATTTTATCTCTCTTTCTATTTGAGTTACCTCACCAAAAATGTTTGTGTAATGATACACTTTCAAGAACAATAAAGACATACTCTGATTTTGAAATACCACTTGACGTTTGAGAAATTCAAGAATAGTACTTTATATTCTTAAAGAACTTTTTATGAAAGAGTACCACGTTGACAACACAATATACATTTTTTTACAGAAGATGAGATATTTCCAAAATCACTTGTTAATGTTTTCAAAGACTTTTTGATTGAAAAACATAGTTATAGACCACAATTCTCTAATATTTCAATCGGATGGTCACTAAGCCACTACCTCATTCTGAACTTTTGTCAACGGTTGAAACCGGATGTAACTTATACCATTGTACAAAAATAGTCAATAAGCTACTACCCAGTCTATCATTCAAAAAACGGTCAAAACCAGATGTAACTTAGACCATTTGTCCAATATCATATAGAAGAACATGTCATAAACTACATTCAATATGTATTCAGAAAATTCTTTGCAGTTTAATTTGAATCTTGTTGAAAACTTTATGATTTGAACTTTGAAACATGAGAATCTGAAAACGATCACAGACAATTGAATCACGACTTTCATCCATTTTCCACAAATCATATTTTGTTTTGAACATGTGAAGCACATTTTAATCATTTTAAGCCCATTTAAAGTTTTCTGAAACCAAACTTTTAAGCCCAAATTGAATTATATGAAACCCAAAATGAACTTATACGAAACCAAATAATTTTGGCCCATTAAGCTTTTACGAAACCCATTAAGAGAGATACGAAACCGAAAGTTATACTTATGCCCATAAACACTTTCATACATATGAAACCCCTTTTAATCATGTTTATTATAGGTTTTGATACAAGTTTACTCATTGTAACAACATACGAAATCCATTTTGTTCTTGTGACAGTGCATGTTCATATGTACGAAACCTATATCGGCTACAAAACTCCTTAAAAGATTATCAAATTGTGTTGGTTATCAATTTTTAAGCATTTAAATCACAACAATAATCCCTAATAAACTGATCGCCTAACTCTATTGAACAAATCAAACAATCCATTTTAGTATGAAACCCTAACCTTAAATCCAAAAGCTTTAAACCAACAATTAATCACAATATAAATGAAAAAGGAAACGAATTATGAATCAATGTCTTATGTTTGAAGAAAGTAAAGTTCCGTAAATCGATTTGGATCGAATAAGATTTGATATGAAAGCTCAGTTCTTTTTTAGAGAAAATAAGAAAGCTCAATGTGTTATACAAAAGTTATACAACTTTCGTAAATCCTTATTCCTTTTATACATCCGAAACCATGTTTGAAAATTTTACATTTTAGTCCCTGAACTTTCGTTTTGATTTCTTTTAAAGTCCAAACTTAATAACAACACTCCCCCTTGGAGTTAAATCCCATTTGACAATTATCCTTTGAAAGATTTTTGCAGTTATAAATCTCGTTGTTTGACGAAAAAAAATTATAACTCCCCGTTGAATAAATATCCATTCAAGAATTATTTCTTTTTGAATGAAATTTATTCGAGAGATAGTTATTTTGTAGTTCTGAGCACACTTGATTTTTCAAAGATGATGATTCTGAAAGATAATCTCTTTTTTTGTGAATGGAAATGATTACAAAACATATATTTTACTGGTGACAATTCATTTTGATGTATAAATAACTCCCTCTCAGTTCATGATGCATTAATAGCTTTGAAATACACAATTTGTGAAAAATGGCATCATGAAACTGATGATATAACACTCTGTTTTTAGGGTCATTTACGACGTCAATAAATTCACTATGTATTTTTAGTATTGTACGCGTTTGCTTTTAATCGTAATCGTTAAGTTAAATCGCGTAAGCTAAAAATGATCATTCAATGTAAACGGGCATCAAACAATTAAATGTTTACATCAAGCAAGTGTTAAGTAATTATTTTGAAGATAATTATTAACTTTGTTCATTTTATTTTATTGGTTACGTAAATTGTTTACATTTCGCGATAAAATTACGTTTAGGCATACCCGAAACCCCCATAATTAATCTACGCTTCAACGAATACCCATGTTTATACCCAATACCCAAAGTTTTATTAAAAATTTACCCAAGTTATCATTGTTGGTCAAATGGTACATGAAATATACTAGCTAGGACATAAATACTTCAAGTATTTACCTTATATGAAAAACTACATTATGTAACTTGTAAATAATGAATGATATTTATGTAAAATATCAAAAACTCTTCTAGTACTCCCTCCCCCTCATATTTTCGTATATATGAAGCCTAGGGAGACAAAGAGCACACAAATAAAACACTAGGAACCATGTACTACAACAACTAATCAATACTTGGACTAGAAACATGTTTTATTGACCAAAGACTCCATAAAACCCTCCCCATTGTCCCTTGACCGGTTACCCCTTCCCCCTTGGACTCTCTTGATGATCTTTGACTAACATAGTTGGTATAAAAAGGAGTGCATACAAGTAATATGTCACACACTCTTAAAACACTTATAAAAAACCAACTTTTCTCTCTTCCTCTCTTGTTTAACCCACGGCAAACAAACACCCCCTATACAAATCCATAACTTTGATTTTATAAGACCATACAAGCATTCACACATCATATCTAAGACCTACCAAAGAGATTTAAAGGCTTGGCTAAGCCTTTACAAGTATTGAAGCAAGAAAGAGGAAGTTAGGGTTTTCTTGGAAAACTAGGGTTTTCAAGTTGTGTAAGCTTGGATTTTTCATCTAAACAAGGGTTTAGATCACATTTTCCACCATCCTACATCTCATTAAGGTCATCTAAAACTCATTAAGTCTTTACCTTTATCATTTTATGCATATATAAGTCTATGTAGCAAAATCACCATTAGGATACTTTTAAACATGAAAAAGGGATTTTATACTTATGATCATTGTTTTGTACACTTTTACATATGTTATGATGTTGATAATATCATGTTATAATGGAAATATAAGTGTTGTACCATTATGGTTTATGTATAGAAAGTATATATATAAACTAGTTGTTATAAAAAGTTACTTATACATATCATAAGCAAATGAGTATGTGAACTTGTGATCTTGTTATCTTGGACAAAATATGGGATAATCATGGACTAGGGACCCTAGGTGTGTGAGACATGTGAAGTTGAGAGTTGTAATGGACTTGTAACAAGATGATTAAACTAAAAGATACAAAAACTAGGTTTAAACATGTTTTTATGAAAAACATCCAAACTTTCTGTTTAAATTCGACACATGACCTGTTCATTTTATATTTTTATAAAATAGTACATCTCACGACGATTCCAAAAAGGTAAGAAACTCGAAAAACGGATTAATAACGAAAAAGATGCGTAGTTTACGAGTTATACGCGTTATAAAAGAGACTTTATAAAAACCAGTTATAAAATACTTCTAAAATGTAAAGTTTATTATTTTTCACAAATAACACATATTTTTAGGATTCCAAAATGATAAGAATCGTAATTTTACAATTAATAACGAAGGAGTTATGAATTACGCGATATTATATACTTAAATGTATAAAAATACTTTTATAAAACTATTTTTATAAAAGTTACTGTTCACATCAGTAAATAACATTTTGAAAACACCATTAATATGATAGAACTTTTAATAACAAAGACGTGCTCGAAAGAATCGCTAAAAACGGAGCTATAACGAATAAAATACGACATTTACGGGTTTTACGATAACTAAATCTATAAAAATAATTTTATAAACTGTTATGAACAGTAAACTACTGTTCACCAGTAGGTCAAAAATATGAAAATGTAATATTTTGATAACTCGTCTTAATACGAAAGCGTGAACGTAAGAAACGTAAGAAACAGGCTTAAAACGAAGAAATTGCGTCGTTTTTACTATCGAACTATTTATAAACGTTTTAACTTTATTAACATGATTTCACTAAAACGATTAGATGGTGATTAAGCTATATAGAATTGTATATGGTAGTAGTTACCCAATGTGATTAGTACTTATACGACCTATATTGGATTAGGTTGCATTCGATCATTTCTGTGACGCATTTTCTGTGATATACTTGATATACGCTCACTCAAGGTGAGTTCATAGCCCCACGTTTTACATGATTTGTTTTATAAGTTTTTGGGGTGAGAAACATGCATTATTTTACAATTGGATACAAGTGGATAAGTTTTACATTATGATTACGTTGTTGCCTAATACGATAACCCAAGTTGAGCCCTGTTATCATGAACTAGGTCGCAATTTACTTGTATCTGTGAGCGCAGGGGGGGGGTGAATTTAGGATCAAGTATAGACTAGTAGGGGGAGTGTGGGCTAGGGCAGGCACGTGCGGGCCAGGGGTTTTGGGTTTCATGGATGTATTGTGCGTGACTATTTACACGGAGGATTTTCACAGTTCATCTAGACGCATACATCGACTCCGTAGTGATATATTCTCGAACTGTCATCAAACATAGGATGTTGCGGGTTACGAACATCACTACTGGCATGTAGCCATTAAAATGGTATTCCATTTATTTTCGAGCTTCATGTCATGAAAGCTAGGGCAATGGTAATTACATATAATAATGCTGACATTTGATGCATTAACATCCACACTTTGTGAAAATCTTGTGGTCCTACAAAATACTATTTATCAAACCTCTGAATTCCACCAACATTATTGTTGATGTTTTAGAAGCAATGTTTTTCAGAGGTCAATAAGCACGAGGTGCAAGGGATACATGGTGGGTTTTGATTTGGATATCATGCATTAAAGATTTTGTCGCATTACATTTTGTATATCTGTTATGGGCTAGAAATCTCTGTATTTTGAACAAGTGAACAAGTAAAGCTTCGGGCTTATGTAACAAATACTTTGTTAAATCCAATGTAATCGGTTATTAAATGACCATTTTGGTGTCTATATATATATTGTTGATAATTGATCTAGGACGAACACGCCCAGACCTTTATTCCGCTGCGACCTAATTTGGGGGTGTTACAGATTGGTATCAGAGCCAAGGTTATAGAGAACCAGGTCCAAATGTATGTTATTGTTGTACTTAACTGTTTTAAACATTGCAATACATACAAAGAGGTTTGCACGGGACATACATCATACATAGACATACATACATACATACACTAGTTGTTGCATTAGTTGATTAGACTAGATGCATTCATGATTGATATACATGTTATGATATAAATGTATATTACTATAAGAGTCTTATATTAAATACTAATATAAGCTATTTTGGATTTTCAGATACAGTCATGTCGGATTCTGAGGATTCCACGGTTACATACACTGCTGTTTCCAGCCCATTTGGAGGGTTATCAGATATTGGATCCCCAGGAGTTGTTGGACCTGAGCACGAGGGACTGCCCTGGATGCTAGATGACCCATATGTGCAGGTCGCTTTACAGGCCCCCCATCACCAGACTACATACCTGGCCCCGAGGAGCCACAGTCACCACCTCCACCAGACTTTGTTCCAGAGCCTGTTTATCCAGAGTTTATGCCACCGGAGGACGAGATACTCCCAGCTGAGGAGCAGCCACTACCTGCTGCTGACTCACCTACTGCTGATTCACCAGGCTATATTCCTGAGTCTAATCCTGAGGAGGATCCGGAGGAGGATGACGACGAGGACCCTAAGGAGGATCCTGTCGATTATCCTGCTGACGGAGGAGATGATGGTGATGGTGAGGATGAGCCATCTGATGATGATGAGGACGAGGAGGTTCATATTGAGGCTGGTGACGAGGAGGAGGAGGAGCACCCAGCTCCTGCCGACTCTACAGCTGTTGCTTTACCAGCTATTGATCAGGCCCCATCTGCTGAGGAGACCGAGCCGTTTGAGACTGACGAGTCTGCGGCCACACCACCACCACATCCTGTATACCGGGTTACGGCTAGGATTTCTATCCCAGCTCCAGTACCTACACCAGTTTGGTCTGATTCAGAGGTTGCCAGACTTCTTGCTATATCTACTCCACCTTCATCACCACTTTCCCCATGGTCATCACCACTTCCTCAGATTCCTTTTCCACCACTACCCCCGATACCATCTCTATCACTACCACTATCACCACCATTACCTGTATCAGCTCCACCACCTGCTAGTCCTATACGTTCGTTGGGCTATCGAGCTGCGATGATCCGGCTGAGAGCTGAGGCCGCATCTACTTCCCATTCACTACCATTACCACCACTCTCACCCATACCAGCCTCTACATCATCACCACCATTGCTACTACCCTCTACTAACCGTAGAGAGGACAGACCCGAGGTTACCTTACCACCTCGGAAGAGGTTAGGTATCGCTCTTGGTCCTGGATACGAGGTCGGAGAGAGCTCGTCTACTGCTGCTGCTAGACCGGCTAGAGGTCTTAGGTCAGACTATGGTTTTGTTGCCACTATGGATAGGGAGATCAAGCGTGATCTAGAGAGAGATGTTGGATATGGGATCACCGACTCTTAAGATGAGATAGTTGAGGCCATGCAAGGGACACCAGTAGTTACCGATGTGGCAGAGTTTAGCCAAAGGATGACAGAGTTTGAGACTAGGGTTAGGCAGGACACAGACGAGATATATACGAGGTTGGATAATGAGCAGTCTGAGCGACAGCTGATGGTTGGTCAGCTCAACATGCTTTATAAGGATAGGTGTGCACATGCACGTACTGCTAGGCTCATAGAGACTGAGGCCAGGATGTCTCGAGAGGCTTGGGGATGATCTATGGATGCGAGTGACCTTGCGCGTACAGAGGTTATGTCGTTATGTACTCAAGTGGTAGCACAGCATGCAGTGATTACAGAGCTACAGGCAGCAGACCGCAGGAGACAGGCGGTGATTATAGAGATGCTGGCGGCAGATCGCAGGAGGCAGAAGCAGTTCATAGAGGCACTGAAGCTGCTGAAGAGGCTTCAGACTCAGATGACAGAGTTCAAGAGACAGTAGGGACCCGCCAAAGGTCCTGCACAGCCAGATGCACCAGAGGAGGCTGGTAGCAGTTCCTTGATTCTGTTATGGCTAGTTATTTTGTACAGCCTACTAAGTATTACGGGTAACTCCCGCAAGTAATGGCTTTTTAGGTTGGAGTATATAATCTCTTTATCTTAGTAACACTAATCGTTGTGATCATTTTGTATCTGAACCAATCATGTATGTTTTCCAATTATATATGGAATGGTGGTATTATGTCATGTCTGTAATCGAATTTATTATGAATGAATGTCGATTTAGCTATAACATTGTTAATTTTAATTCAGTTGTGCATTTCACTGTGTAATGTATTCTCATTTTACTTATTGGGTATATGTCATGTCATGTGTTAGGAATTATATTTGAGTTGATAAAGACAAAATAATGAATGAAACAAGATGGAAACAAGAAGGACCAAAGTCGTCATTGTA
>BQNB010045470.1:0-35269 GCA_026074375.1 Tanacetum coccineum
GAGATGTACAGTGTTTCAAAACGGGGTGAGGGTTTGGGGTTTTTGTCACAAATGGTCCCTCATGGTTATAGTGTCTCTTGCAATTTTCGTCCTTGTGTTTATAAACGTTTGGGGATTTGACAGAAAAGGTCCCCCAATGTTATAAGGGTCATTGCATTCATGGTCCTTGGGATGTACAACAATTTGCTTTTGGCAGATTGGGTCCTTGAGGTATATCTTTAGTGTATTGGCAGCATGAGTCCCTCACAAGTATTTTCCTCATTTTCTTCATTAAATAAGTTAGGGACTTGGCAATTTTGGCCCCTAAACTTATTTTTTCTTCACTTTTTGACTTTGGATTTGTCGGGGTTGACTTTGGTTGACTTTTTCAGACTTGGGCTTTGTCTTGACTTTGTCTTTACCACACTTTTCCATTCCGTGTCCGGTTTTGTCGTTTTGGCTTCGTTTTTCGTCCTTTTCTTAGATATCCGTTCATGCACAACATAATTAGCAAAACAAGCATATTTTTGGTATTTTAAGTCCGTTTTTGGTTATTTTAACTTGTTTTTAAATGTAAAAGGTATGTGTAATTAAACACATACCAGAAGCAGTTCGAATTTTTGTTGCCTACGCAGCACACAAGTCTTTTCCAATCTATCAGATGGACGTGAAAACGGCATTTCTTAATGGTCCACTGAAGGAGGAGGTTTATGTTGCTCAGCCAGAAGGGTTCGTTGATCCAGATCATCCAGAAAAAGTCTACCTTCTAAGGAAAGCTTTGTATGGATTAAAGCAAGCTCCAAGAGCCTGGTATGATGAACTTTCCAACTTCCTGATGTCCAAAGGCTTTACTAAAGGTACAATTGACCCAACTTTATTCAAGATAAAATACGGGGAGGATATTCTACTTGTGCAGATTTACGTTGATGACATAATTTTTGGGTCTACAAACCCTAAATATTCAAAAAGATTTGAAAAGTTAATGCATAGTAGATTTAAAATATCCTTAATGGGGGAGATGAAATTCTTTTTAGGACATCAGATCCACCAGTCCCTAAAAGGTATTTTATCAATCAGGCCAAGTACGCTTTAGAAATTCTAAAAAAGCATAATATGGACAATTATCACTCCATTGGTACACCATTAGCTACTAAACCCAAACTAGATGTAGATTTGAGTGGAGAACTCGTAGACCAATCTGATTATTGTAGTAAGATCGGGTTACTCATGTACTTGACATCTAGTAGACTAGACTTAGTGCAAGCAGTATGCTATTGTGCACTTTATCAAGCACGACCAACATAAAAGCACCTCAAGGAGGTTAAAAGAATCTTGAAATACCTAAAGGGTACCATTAACATGGGACTCTTTGAACTAACAACATTTTCAGACGCTGATCATGCCGGATGCCTTGATACTCGGAAAAGCACTTCTGGAGGGATACAGTTCCTTGGTGATAAGCTAGTAAGTTGGATGTCAAAGAAACAAAACTGCACTGTAATGTCTTCAGCAGAGGCAGAGTACATGATGTTATCTACAAGTTGTGCTCAAGTAATGTGGATGAGGACACAACTTAAAGATTATGGCTTCAACTACAACAAAATACCGTTGTATTGCGACTTTCAATCAGCCATAGCAATCTCATGCAACCCCGTACAGCATTCGCGAACAAAGCACATCTATACTCGGTATCATTTCATAAAGGAGCAGGTTGAAAATTGTATAATTGAATTATATTTTGTCAGAACTGAATACCAATTAGCTGACATGTTTACGAAAGCCCTTCCTAAGGATCGGTTTAAGTATCTTGTCAGAAGGATTGGTATGAGATGTTTGACTCCAGCTGAACTGGAGGTTCTGACAAATGAGACTGCTTGATATCATCATCAAACATCACCATGTAAATATTTTTGAGAAAAGCAAAATACAAAAATATAAAACTTCAAAAAGAAAATACAAAATCAAAAAAACAGAAAATTTCCAAAAAAAATATTCTCGACATGTCTCTTGGAATCGATAACATTTACGTGCTTAGAAATATCGATTAACATTGACACGGGTGTGTAAATGAAGTTCGAGCGAGAGTTGCAAATAGTTTCAAAACATGTCATTTCTAATTTTCTAAATGGCTTATGTGCAAATATCAGTACATAACCCGGACTTCAAATAAAGGAAGGTTTATAACTTATCCTCACAACGAGAAAATTAACGTTTCTCGGTCTTGAGCTGTTCTTACAAGACATTCAATGTTTTTAGCTCAAGAAAAAGGATAGTGTACGTATCAGTGCGCTTACCCTTAGCGTTAGAAGAGAAGTCCTCTAACATTTGGTTTTTCAAAAAGTTGAACATAATTTTTCAAGAATTTCTCGATGACAATTCATAATCTTTCAAAAAAGAATTTCCTCGATTGACAATTCATAATCTTTCAAATTGTGTGTTCAAGCACTACCATCTTCACAATGTTCTCAAAAGACACAACAATTTCTCAATTGGTCCTATTTTTGAGGGGGAGTTTTCGAAAGAAAAAAAGTTTTAAATGTCATAGATACATCAACAACGACAATTCTTATGTATTCAAAACATTATCAAAGTGTTTCCAAACCATTCCATGCTGATAATATTTTTCTCCCCACAGAATTTTCAAGACATATTTCATCACAAGGTATTTCAAAACTAAGTGTTTATTATTTAAAATATGGGGGAGAAAATATATTAAATATGATCTATTCGACTCAATGTATTAAAAAAAGAAAGAAAAGTTTTATGTTCGATCTTAACACCCACAAAACTTAATTTCACGACAATTCTGAGGTCATAAGGTGGTTAGGTTAGGAATCAATCCTATGATCCAACCAGAACTGGAGGATCTACCCAAGGATAATCCAAAGTTAGAAATAGCAGTCCTTAGGTATGATTGGAGATGAATGTAAAATGGGAAAATGCCGAACTAAGATTGACTAAACACTGAAACAATCACAACAAGGTGTTATAATATGTCCTAGGTAAGCATTGATAGGCGTTGAAGAATGAAAAAGAAATGTATGGATAAGGGGTGTACACAAGAAACCCTCCACACAACATTAAGGCAGAAACCGGGTCCAATACATATTTTGTCAAAATCACATGTTGATTGCTGACATTTGAGAAAATGACATCAAGGACCCAGTGATGCAATGCACAACCCTTCCCACCATTCGTGTTTCTCTGACAACAGAAATTTGTCCTCGATTTACAACGAGATACACACGTTATCTTATGCCATCATCACGCCTAGATTGTTGAACTTGAATAGTGTCAGTCTGCTCCAAGCCTCCGATACTAAAACCAAAATGCACTAAATAAGAGTCAGAGCCAAAGAGATCAATAAAAATCTCGCTTAGGAAGAATATTCCATTTCAAAACACATTTGTTGAACATCATAAAATTTACAAGCTGTTAACCATGAGTCCTACGCAATATCATAAGAAAAAAAAAAAAATATTTGCCATGGAAACAATCCGATTGATAACTTATGTATTCATAATGAAGATAGAAATCCTGCTTGAGCCAGCCATCAAACAAGCTCTTGGTAGGTGACTTTCGAGATTCAAATAAATCAAACTTGGTGATAACTGGATACGATTTGGTCCAGTAAATGAATTGATGGTTTTGATGAATTTTGATAAAAAGATTAAAACTCCTGATGTTTACAAAAAATGTTATTTTAAACAAAGTAACACGTCGATTGACTTTTTTAAATCACTTTTCTCAATTAATCACTAAACGTAAACCTGACCGGTAAAAACGTGGTGACAGTATCCCAATCAACCAAATCAATTCATTACTACATATTCATGGTCTCATATCTACAAAGACAATCTACATAAAGCTCAATATTTAAAAGACAAAGACTTCCCGCTAAGACTCTGATTTGAAGCTTTCCAAGATGAGGCATAGTATGAGAATGTTGGCCAAAGAACAAAAAGATTGCAAGATGTCAATAGACGATAAAGACAAGTGACATAGGCTCAAAGTCAAGATCGCAAAGCATGAAAGAAACAGCGTACCACAAAGAACAAAGAGAAAGACCAAGACCACCTGAGCCTTACAATAAAAAGCAATCTCATTGATCATCAATAATGTAGTGTCATCAATGAACTCACTTCAGGGGAGATTGTTAGCCTCAAAATATTGAGTCGAACATGAAGTTCGTCCATTATGTATTTTAGTCTCGGTCAATTAATTAGTTAATGTTGTAATAGGAAAGTTTCGAGAATCGGGCTCGATAGTTAATCTAATATTGTATATGTTTCGGGTTTAATCCCAAGCAAAACCCGAGCCAGGGTCCTAGTCAAATATCCCGAACGTCACTTAATGTGTTAGGGTATATAAGTAACTTTTCCACCTAGGAAAAGTTAGTTGATTTTCATAATAAACATTTCACTTTTCTATTTTCTCTCCCATCTCACTCTCTCTCTTCTTTCTCTCTCTAAGAAATCATCTCACACTCTCTTTCTATATTTCTTGATCTAGATCCGTGTATGATATGAAGTGTATGTGTTAAAAACGTCTCTTTTGAGTCGTTTTCTATAATTGTGACTATGATTCATGAAGTAATACCCCAGATTAGTTTCCGCTGCTATATGTCAAATATAGGGGTGTTACAAATCTGGCTTCTTGTCGTGCATTAGCTCATATTGAGTTTTGTTATATCGGAGATGAATCAGAGAACAGTTTTGGGTATAACAAGCTGTGTTAATTACTTCGGCCCATAGAAACATAGGAGCTTTTAAAAACATCAACAAAGTGTAGGCAGCTTCTACAAGAGTTGGTTTCGTCTTTCAACAACGTTGTTCTGTTAAGGAGTGCGAGCAACAGAGGTTTGATGCGAAATGTTGACATTTTCAATGAAATCACGAAGAGTCTGATTAACAAATTCAGTTCCATTATATGTTCTAACATTATGGACAGTGGCATTTAAACAAACTTGAATATTTTTGATGCATTTGATGATAGCATCAGGAGCTTCATCATTTGATCTCAAAAATTTAACCCAAGTAAATCAAGAGTATTCGTCAACAATTACCAAGATATACTTTTTCCCGTTAATGCTTTCCACACGCATCGGGCCACAAAGATCCATATGCAAAAGATATAGTTTCTCTTGGTTAGTGTCCTCAGCTTTGGGTTGATGAGAAGATTTCTTGCTTTTTCCTAATGCACACGCTGAACACATATGATCTTTCTAAAATTTAAGCTTTGGAATACCTCGTGCAAGGCCGTCTTTAGCTAGCTTGTTAAGAGTACCGAAGTTGAGATGTGATAAACGACAGTGCCATAAGCAGCTCTTAATCTTTGAAGCTTTTGATAGAAGATAGATCGGAGAAGTATTTAGCATGTCATCAAGAGAAATATTGTACAAATTTGTGTCACGGGAGCCTGAAAGTAGATCAATACCTTCTAAATTCTGAATAAAGAAAGTGTTTTTCCAAAATGCAACTTCCAGATCTGCGTCACAAAATTGTCTAATAGAAAACAAGTTATGTCTAAGCCCTTCAACTTAATATACCCTGGAGATAATTACATTCCCTTGCTGATAGTCACCATACCTCATGATCCTTGCAACTTGGTCGTTTCTGAATCGAACAGTTCCTAGAAATTTACTAACGAAGTTCATGAGCTGAGAGCGGTTCCCTGTCATATGTTTTGAACATCCAGAGTACAGATACCAGAGGACGATCTGGATAACCTGTCACTGACAAAAAAAAAAGATGGAACATCTGTAGCATTGTATCCCCACAAATGAGTAGGTTCTGAGTTGTTAGTAATTTTAGATTCTACGATCTTAGCTTTTTTACTCAAACCTACTGATTTTAATTGTTTGGGTCTCCTACTATAGACTTTAATATCTAGTTTTGGTGTTTCTACTGACTTAGGAGTGGTTTCCTTAAGATGCATTATTTCCTTGGGAGTGATCCTAGTTAAAGGGCACAAACTACCAACTATAGTGAAAAATCTTCTTGTTGGTTTCCACTTATATCCTACATCAGTGAACACTTTACCCGTAGGTTTCCAAGCTTTTTTCTTTTTGTTTCTTTTAGATTTAGATTTCGAACACACATTCACATCATTCACAAAATCAACAAGACGCATATCATGATTAGCATCAAACAAACATTTGTTACAGATAGCACACATAGACTCAAACTTAGCATTTCTCACAGAATGCTTAACAAGTGCATTACTGATAGGTTCAAAAATAGGATTCTTCTTATTCAAACTAGATTTAACTTTCCTAGGGTGGTCTTCTACTTTATTCTTCTGATTGCTACGTGGTGGTCGTAAGATCCTATTGTTCTTTGTATTGCCTGAAGGCTTTGATCCGCTAGCACTAGTAGTAGGTTTTACTCGTATAGAAGTCAACAAATGCTTGTTAGAATCTTTAGTTTTAAGAGAATCAGTTTGTTTGGGAATATTGTTTGAAGATGTGATAGGTTCAGCAAATCTAACTCTTTTGTCTTTGTTAGTCGGTGTGACAGCAACTAACTTCTCACTAGGTTTTAGTGAATTAGGGCATGTCTGAGAGGCATAGACTAACAATTCCTAAACATGTTTTGTAAAACATGCAAGCAGATTCTAATAGAGGTTCACTAGGATACCGTGTTCTAGCACGTTCTACAAATCCATGAAGAGTGTCAGCATATTCTATAGTCTTTTCAATGTAAACCTCATGATCATCCCTATTGTTCTTAAGCCTAGGTGAAATAGCTTCTATGTCAAGCTTGAACATTCCTGGAGCAACAGTGTGTTAGGATCTGATACTAGATAGATCTTCTAGCCTACGTGGTTGTATAATACTTATGTAATCACAAGTATATACGTGAGAGACTCTAATACTTGTTTAGGCGGAAACTAAACAACGTAATATAAAGAAGAACAAATATAAAACAATGATCCTCTATGGATCTTTCTATTGATAACAAATTGTTTTTGTGCTTTTGTAATCGGTGCCAAGCCCTAATGCTAAAGGTTTCTTTTATAGAGAAGAAACCCTAAATTGGTCAACAAGAAAACTAAAATCACGTAAGAGATATACATCAATCTCTTCCTAATTTATCTCATTCCTATATTAATGAGATACTAACTATAATTCCTTAATTACATTAATTACGTCTATAATTAACAATCAGCAGATTCTATCTCTGTCAGCAGAAACGAGAACATGACCAGCAGAAACATAATCAGCAAGAATGCTACTTGAACTGCCAGCAGGAACATTATCAGCAGGAATGCTACTTGAACTGTCAGCAGGAACGACTTAATGCTATCAGCAGAAGCGAACATCTCTAACAGCAGAAACGACACTTAGTCGTTTTCAATAAGTTCCAACAATCCTCCCCTAAACTTGGTTTTGACTCCGTTAATTCCAAGTTTCTAGATAGATCTTCTCGAAGTAAGAGGATTGAGGAGCAGCAGGAACAAAGTAAGCAGCAGCAGCATACAATGTAACCAGCAGCAACACAACAAGCAGCAGAAACTGTAGAAGCCACAGCAGCATCAAAGGAAACAGCATGAACTCGATGAACAGCAGAATCAAATGAGGCAGCAACATCTCTAAGCAGCAACTTCCAGTCTTTGCAGCAACATAAGTAGATTTGATAAGCCTTTACCAAGTAGCTACTCACTCTTGGGCTAGTTGATACTTTGGTGAAAACAAACACCCTGGTGTAACAACAACCAGTCCAATTTCTCAGAACGTGAATCAAGGGTGAATTGGAATACCCTAACAGTTTTTGGCAAACTGTCACAGCCATACAACGGATTTGAGAAAGTCTTTACCTGTAGCCGTTTGCTCAGGACTAGCCAACTCTTCATACACAGAGTAATATGGTGAGTCGATAACCATACAATTTTGAGTAAATTGTCAACTATCAACGGATTTGAGAAGGTCTTTACCATGAGCCGTTTGCTATGGACTAGCCACTTTTCATCCAAAGAATATGGAAAGTGATAACCATCCAGTTTTGGGTAACCTGGCAACCATCAACGGATTTGAGAAGGTCTTTACCAAGAGCCGTACCCTCTTGGACTAGCCACTCTTTGTTACAAGAACATGGTGAGTGAGGGCCATAGGATTTTTAGCAAACCCTTACAGCTATCAACGGATTTGAGTTACACACCAAAGCCGTTTGCAAAGGTGAGCCAGACTCTTTCTTGGCTGTGAGCCATGGTGAGCTGAAAACCATTTGTCGTGCAGTGCAAGCACTAACACCAAAGTTATACAACACTATACTATCACAAAAATGTATCTAAGAATACACATAAGTTTTTTTTTTTTTTTTAAATAAATAACAACGAACTTACACTAACGAAGACACAAACTTACAGAGGAGCAGATGCAAGACATTCATAGGATTCTCGTAAGCCAGCTTGAACTGTCTGAATAACAAAAAAAAATTCCCAGCGAACAACAAACATTTCGACAGTATGAGGGTGGAACTGTGAGCCTGTGGCGTAACATCCGTTCAAGCAGAGTAGCCCGGATAGGATAGACATTGTCCACAAACATATACACAGTTTTCCCATTCGTTAAGTCCAAGACATGAACAGAGCTCCTGGGATACAACTTCCAGCTGCTCACAACCCATTCATCTTGTGTTCTCCAAAACTCTTCCACATCATCAGAATGAAGGGACTGACACAACAGATTGACATCCCTCCAGAGGTCCAAACCAACATCCACATCTGGGTTCAGCCGAAAATACCTATTCATCCGTCGACGTAAAAGAAGAAGATCCTCACGATAGACATGAGGTAGCAACTGTTTCAAGTAGAAAAAGGACTTTTGCCGTCGATTCTCCTGATAATACACATGATAATAAGTGGTACTAAGCGGGCAACGCACAATCTCCCAATCTTTAAATGCTCCATACGGAATAGGGGGAATATAATTCTCCATATCATCATCACTCTCACTCTCAGAACTGAAGAAGTCTTCAACTGGTTTATCCCATAAAGAGTCATCACTTCGCACCCCACGATGTTTACGACGAGACCGAGGAGGAGAAGAGGCAGATTCAGAAATGGTTTCAACCTTTACCCGTGGGTCAACAATCTCATCATCAGGGAGTTTGTCCACAACCACAACACCAGCACCAGAAATATACTGACCCCGAAAGAGAATCTCAGCTAGTACTTCATCATCCGAGTCAGGGTCAGCAGCAACGCGAGACATACCTATCTGCTCGTCCTCATCACTATCCAAGAAAAACTCATTAATACCTCCTGATGTGGGTTCAAACAGAACATCAATTGGTATGTGATCAGTAGAGACAGGTGACGGGGAAGAACTATCAGTAGAATCTGCAAATGGTGAAATTCCAAGCTCATGGTGTGAACCAGCAGAATCCATTGCTGCTGAGGTGGGAACAGTAGAAGCAGTAACATTAGTACCAAGTGTACCACCAGCAGTATCGGGAACAGCAGAACCAGTCATAGGAGTAGCCGAACCAGCAGGGTTAAAGGTACTACCACCAGCAGAATCAGGATCATCGGCATGATGTGTGGAAGCAGCAGGAACACCCGATGGCTGTGAGGTATCACGGTCGACCATTTGTCTTTTAGAGGGAGGCTCAGAAATGACAGGCTTGGGTCGAAATAGATTATACTGAGCATTCAACAAGCGATCTTTTTCAAGACGTCTGCAGATATACTCGTACTTGTCACTCAACTGTTGTTTAGACATAGCCTTGACAGCTTTCATCGTGATGGTACCATGATGAGCTGCATACCACTAATTTTTAACCAAGTTGCGCATCATTTGGGTGACTTCAGATTGCTTCAGCGGCTTACCCTTGAGTGCTCTATAGCGCAAATCTGCCAAGGCTCGCTTCTTCCGTTCCTTAATAGCAGTCATGCGCTCCACAAAGTTTGCCTCGGTTACATCCGCTCCTAACAACTCGCGTGCCAATGCAGGATTTGACCCAACTTGCATCATCAAATTCAACCAATCTGTTTCTGTCATACGCATCATAAGATCGTCCAATTCCTTGGCACGCTCTTCAGAAACATTTGGTAAGTCCTCCTTAGCTAAATCCTCAGCCCGTAACCTTTGAACCAAGCGCTCACTAGCCTGTTCTTCTTCTAAACGTTGCCTGGCTTGAGCATCTTCTGCAAGAAATTCAGCAGGAATATTCAATTCTGGCATAGGAGCCTTTCCTTTATCAGCAACAACAGAAGGACCAGCAGATTCGGAGACTGCTGCTTGAGAAAGAACATCAGCAGAAAGGGGAGTTTGAAACTGCGCAAAAGCCGGAGTATGAAACTCTGTCCTGGCTCGTCGATAAACTGACCTCTTACGCCTAAGAGGAACCTCCTCCTCCTCGCGTTCCTCCATATCCTCAGAGGGAACAGCAGCTTGATTGTGACCCAGAGCCTCAGATGCCATACGTGATAATCCTTCAAGGTCAACATCATCCTGAATATCCACATCCCCTTCTGTGGCAGGAGCATCACCCACCAACCGTGCTGTCCTCAACTGTTTTACCGTTCGCTCCAACTTCTTTACTCGAGATACAAGTGTCAAAATAGCTCCCCCCATGATTTTCTTTGAGGTTCCCAACTCAGTTTCCAATGAGTCTATCCGTCCCATACACCTGTCAATCTTTGCAGATAAACTTGTTAGAAGTGCAGGGTCCTCTGCCCTACCAGCAGCATCGGCTGTTGGTGTAGGAGCATCATCAGGCCCAGCATGTGACTCCTCATGGAATCCACCAAGAATGGTATCATCTTCCATGGAAATGAGATTATCAATGTCCTCAGGCTCAATATAGTTGGCAGGCCTAGGTAGGGGACCAAAGATAACGGATTCCTCAAGAGCAGGGTCAACAAAGTCATAGGGACGGGGCGGTGGGCCAAAAATGATTGGGTCAATAGTATCAGGGTCCACATATCCAGCTGGTTTAGGGACAGGGCCAAACACTAATGGCTCCTCAAAACGCAGAGTCTGTGCGGGCGGGGTAGGTGGAGACGCAGGCTCAGGTGTAGGATCCCTAATGGGAGAAGGTGCAGGAACAGAAGGCCATGGTCTCCAGTCAGTAATAGGCGAGACAGGGATAGGTACTACCCATTCTGTCTCAGGCAGCCTCTCCGGTGTTGGTTCCCTAACAGGGGAAAACGGAGGAGGGTGAGGAACAGGGTGTGCCTCAGCTGGACTACCAGCAACTGCATGGGCAGGAACATGTTCCTCATCAGCAGCAACATTGCCAGCAGCAGCAATGGCAAGCATGGGTGGTGTCAAAGGTATTGCCTCTCCCTCCCATTTTAACTTCATATTAGAAAACAGCTTGGGTGTGTGACAAAGGTTATGCCTCTCACCTCCCATTTTAACTTAATATTAGAAAACATTAACCGAGTAAACCAAAAAGAGGGTCGAGGGTACGGTCAGTGTCTCTATGGCCAACAAATCATTTGTAAAAAACCGTGGGTACATTAAAATGTTTGTTCTTGTAGCCTTTACATTCGCAATCATCACATTCTATAAGATAAAGCGTTGAAATATTATTACACTACCAGTCGATAAACAAAATCAGGGCGTGTGGCAATGGAATCTTGGAAAAATTGATTACTACTTCCAGCCTTAGGGCTCAGGACAATGTCAAATGGTATGCACCTGAAATTGCCATTGAGAGAGAGATGGCTGCTAAGAAAAGTAATTGGTTCTACCTGCGGATACCCAAAAGCACCCCATACACGCAAAAATATAATTAAATTGCATTGTAAATTGTTAGACTTTGGCATAATCATTGTATACTGAGCCCTAATGAGCACTACTCAGTCCACGACCACCGCACGGCGTCAATAGTTGCAACTAGGTCATGAGACCCAGCAAGCATTTGGCGGACTAGTAGCTTGTTGCCAAAATATTGTTTGGACCAATGAGTTCAAATCACGACCGGAGGGTCATGTGATTAGGCGTACCATCAAATATGGAGAGTGGTCAATGTAGCTGATGGATATCTGTGAAGTCTCGGAAAGGACCTCTTTCCCCTCCCAATAGACAGGATTCGGTTATTGTGATCATCTTTGTACTAGAGTGCTTGCATTTGTGAGTACGGGAATGTAGGTTGAAGGAACAGAGTATGCAAAGCAAAAGATTTTGAAGTCATGTGTGTGTGTGGGGATATGATGATGATAAATTGTTAATTTGGGTGGGTAAATTAGGTTAATGGTATGACCATATGTGGAAAAAGTTAACATCTTAAATCGATTGGTACAATATTATCCTCGGTAAGTCGAAGTAATTTGGATTGTGAAAAAATAACTTGGTCCGCCGCTTTTTTCAGGCATGTGGTGACCGCAAGCGCAGTATTAATTGAAATAATTTAAAAACGAAAACTAGGCAACTTGCATATTTTTTTAAGACAGCTGGTAGTAAGTCAACCAGCATAGTAAACAAGTCATAAAGAAATCTAGCGAAACAAGTCATATCAGCAGACCTTGATATCGTGACCAGCACACACGCGTCAGGCCCAGTACAGCAGATACATTGTTCCTCCATCAGGATTGGGATTACTTTCAGCCGAAACCAAGTGACTTTAGTGCAGCAGAAAAGAGTAGCAAACAGCTAGCACCATGTAGACAGCAGGAACAAACAATCCAGCAGGAACAATAACTTCCAGCAGAACCATAGTACAACCAGCAGAAACCAATCGTGCAGCAGGAAAGATAACTACCAGCAGAACCATAGTACAACCAGCAGAAACCAAGCGTGCAGGAAAAGAATAACTACCAACAGATCCATAGGAAAACCAGCAGAAACCTATCGTTTGCAGCAGGAAAGTAATTCCAGCAGGAGAAACATAGTACAACCCAGAAACCAGCGTGCTGCAGGAAAAAGTTAACTACAGCAGGAAACATAGTACTACAGCAGATTACAAATCGTTGCATAGCAGGAAAGATAACTACCAGCAGAACCATAGACCAACCAGCAGAAAAATTCGTCCAGCCGGATGAAATAACTAACAGACAGGATTACATAGTACAACCAGCAGAAACAATCGTCTGACTAGCTGGAAAGATAACTTTCCAGCTGATCCATAGTACAACCAGCAGAAATTCTACCTGTTCAGCAGGATTAAGGTACAACTAGCAGAAGTATAGACTACATTCAATTGACAAGAAATTAAATATCCCGCTAAACATCATATCCACCTGCAAGAAAGTTAGAAATATAAGTCTATACATCAAACAAGCCTCCCTTAGGCGTATTACCACCCCCCCCACCCCCCCCACCCCACCCCCCCCCCCCTCCCCTCAATTTACGAAAAAGAGGGATTCACCCATACCAATATGGACCACCCAGATACGCAAATCTTGGGTCCATCAACATGCCTCTTGTCAGTAAAATCAAAGGCCAACATTGTCATTCGGTGTGGAATTCATTTAGCACTTGAATCAAGTCTTCTCATTGGCATCTCTTATAAAGGTGATGTCCGAATAATCAATATGTTGGTCTTTGATGAATGACTGGGTTCTTCACAATGCATTTTGTGCTTATGGTTGTCGATTGAAGTTTTGGTATTCATGAAGTTGTAACCCATATCCAGCAACTGGTTTCTGAATTCCAAAGTACTGGAGCACAGCAGCTAGAGCAGCAACATATTCGGGCCTCAAGTGAAGAAGTACGCCACAATAGTCTGCTTGTTTCACAACTGCCATGATAATTTAACCTTCTGCCCTGAAAGTACATTGACATCCACCTGTAAGTGGATTTCCTCATCCCCATGAGAACCAGTCAATCACCTGTCCCTGTTAAGCTATCCAACTGAAAGGGAGAATCTTTAGGGTTTAACAAAGAAGCCTTATTTTGGTTGCCTTCTAGATACTTGAGATTTTCCTTCTTGACTGATGCATTCAGTGAGAAGTCAGTGGGGAGTAACTTGATGTATGGAGAAACAAGCAACTAACTGCAAAACATTATGTCAGGTCTGGTAGCTTGTGAGATACATGTGAACCAATCATGGATCGGATTCAAATGTACATTAACGCGGTGGATCAGTCTAATATTTCATATGGTCTTAGCAGCTTTTGTCATAGGGTGTTGTTGCAGTTCTTTACAGATTCCATGTCGATCTTAGTAAGATATCTTTAACGTACTTGCTCTTGGCTGATAAAAGACCATCTGGCAATCTGTTTCACCCTGTTTGAACTAAGAAGAAAGTCTTCTTCCCATAGCAATCATATCAAATTCAACTTTCATCAATACCTCAAATTCATCCACCGGCTTTATTTGGTTGACCCAAGATGTTGTCATCCCATAAAAATGTACCAAAATTATATCCAGGAATCTTTCTTGATGAAGAGTGTTTGTCATTAGTACCTCTTTGTAGTTGTGTTGTACAGAATAGTAGACAATTCTGACATACCAGGCCTCGAGGTGCTTGATGAAGTCCATACAGAGCTTTAACAACTCTGTATACATGCTTTGGGAAGTAAGGTTCTTCAAATCCTTTAGGTCTGAGTGTCTTACACTTCATTCTTCAATTTCTCAATAGAGAGAGGCATACTCTTAACGTCCCAGCTGTATACCAGTAAGCCCATTAAGAAGCAAAAGCCAAAAAAACAGCTCTTGATAGCCTCTATTCTTGCCACTGGTGCAAATACCTCATCGTAATCAATGCCTCCTTTTTGTCGGTCGTCCCTGTGCAACAACCTTGCTTTATTCCTTACAAACGATGCTCGGGCATCCGCTATGTTCTTTCAAAATCAAATTTTGTCCATATTGCATTTTGCCATCAGGTCGTGAGGGACAAAGTTTCCATACTTGCTGATTGATGACTACTTGCATCTCTTCTTGCATAGCTTCAACCCGAATAAGGAGCCATCATGTGCTTTAGCTCTACTTGTTGGTTCTAACTGAAGAAAGGAAGCAAGAGACAGACAATGGGATGTTGGTTGTAATGAATTGGGCCTTTGTTGATCTTTGAATATATCAAATGAAACGCAATTTCACCAAACTTGGATTTTTGAGCTCTGCTTCTTGTCATAATAGGAGACGCAAGATCATACAACGTGTTATGAGACTGAGGATGGAATTCGTGTTCACCCCGTTTGGTAGGAAACTGGATTCACTTCCACGCAGAGTGATAAATTGGTAGAGTAGCACGAAAATCATAATCATACAGGTAGATGTGGAAAATGCCCGATTGTGTTTTGAATCTTGATACATCAGAGGGGACGGGAGGAATTCGTGTAGTGTTTTCACTCGCGCCCAATTGTTGACCAGGAGGAAGTGTATTGGATCTCATCAGCGTAGACTGGGTTAAATTCAGCTGAAAACAGAGGAACTGACAGCAGGATTGCTTCATCAGTAGGTTCAAACACGACAGAAGGTGGAAAGCTTTCTGAAGGATTACCAACAGCTAGGATCCTATAGCTGAAGGATGCCAGTAGTATCAGATTACCACCATCAGCAGAATCCAACGCCAGCAGACCAGCAGAATCTTTAAAGCAGAATCAACGCCAGCAGGATCCTTAAAACAAGCAGATTCAACGCCGCATGGATCCTTACAGAGAAGGAAGAAGAAACACCTTGATTCTCGAATTTTGCTTCAGCTTGGAACATATGTATTTCTGCCTGTTGCCTGCACGAGAACGAATTATACATATCATGCAGCTGCGTCCTTAGCTTCATGTTTTTTGTCTTTGAAGCCTTAGCAAGCTTTTGTCCATAATCTGCATTGCGTTCCATAATTAGAGGACCATTGCTGGATGAGGATCTGCAAATTTGATTAGAAAGGAATTGAAGGATTCAGATCATATTGATTATCTACTTCTGGATCTCAATCAATGATCCTTGTGTACTGCATTATGTTTAGTTTCGTGGTGTACTGCAGGTGTGTTCAGTTTTAAAATGAGTATAACCTAGGTGAATTCAGTCAAATAGTCAAGGTTAAAGTACCACTCAATGACAATTCCCTGTCATTAGGCTTTATACTTCTAAAAAATCTAAGATTCAATGTTTCTTCTACCCTCTTGTTTGGTAGATTATTAAAAACCCTATAGGCCTTGGTATCTTGATGCGATACCAACAAGTTAACAGTCATCAGCTTTACCCTCAAATTTTCCCAAATAGTCACTTGTATTAAGGCATAGTTACTTGGACACAAAAAGGTTTTTAAGATGACTTATCTGAGGAACCTTCCAGATATCAATTCATAAGGTGGTATTTTTTAGCGGGGATTAGTTATAGTATACCCTGTTTAAAACATAAAACATAGCCGTGCTAAACAGCCTCGCGCAGTCCAAAAACTGGTAGGTAATTTAGAGTTGCTAACTTGGTTCTAGCGGCCTTATTAGAGTCCTATTTTACTACTCTAGCACCCCTTTTTGTTGTGGGAGTTCTAGTGGTTGCTATAATCCCTCATCCTAATGCATTATTGCCCACCCAAAGTTCAATAAGTTTTGCAACTTTTTGAACTCTGTCCCATTATAAACCTTATTCCTTTAACCTTTTTTATTCAGCTGGTATTTCTATTAAGGTAAAGGTATTCATTAAGGACATAAAAGGTCTTCATCCTTATGTAATCAAAAAGAAAGTCCAAGAAAACCTGGCTAAAAGTTCATTGTAAACCACTAAGGAGTAGTATTTCTGGTCAATACTCATGATATTGGTAGGACAAAAAGGTCCATTAATGCAGCAATTGCCAGAGTATCAGTATAAGTCTCACGCGGAAATATGCGCTTATAGGAGCCTTATGTTGCTTTCCTTTGTTGCAAGCAACTCAGTTGTGTCATGGTGAAACACCCTTGAGAGGTTAACACCATCAACCAGACTTTCCTTGGTACTTGTTAATTGTTTTGAAGTTTCACATGAGCCATCCTCTGTGCCATACTGTGGATCTCATCTAAGGATGCTTTTGCTTACGAAGCAAGTACACATTTTGTTCTGGTTGCAATGTCTGAGATGTGGAATGTGTTGAGATCATGTTTTTACCCTAGGAATTTTAGTAATCCACCTGACTTGCATCTGGCAATATGGAATTCTTCGGGAAAGACACCAAACCATTAGTGTTGAGAAGAGAACTTTGTTCCTCCTTTTTATCAAAAATTTTGATACAAGACAAACAAGTTAAAGTGCTGTGCAGGCTTTCACATAGTAGACATTTCAAAGTCAAGATTTGATGGTCCGTATGGTGCCTTTTACATGTATTCTACCATCTCCACTCGAAATTTTTTGATGTCCTCCTTGATCTGCACAAAATCATTCAAGTTTTTCCTTGTTCCTGTCATACGTTACTTGAGCAACCACTTGTCAACTATACCTCATGTCATTATATTGTACTAGGATCACCCTACAAATCATACAACCAAAGCCATTAGTACACTTGAAGAGACCCAAGCAATTTTGACTCTTGAGCCTGCCTTGTGATCATTAAGTGTGAAACCATGTGGATTGACGAGTTCCACCATTATCTCTTGGACCCCCAAATTTGTGGTCGTGTTTCCTCCAAGGAGTATACTGCTGAGGTCTTAACAGCAGTTCCCCATCGTCCCTTAATCATAGGGTCATATATATTAGACCAATTCGTATTATATACAGATGATGGTCTGAATAATGGTCTAGCAGCAGGATTAAGCCAACCAGCAGAAACTGGTCTACCAGCAGAAACAGTTGCTGGTCTTTTAGACCAACCAGCAGGATGTGGTCGATCAGCAGGATTGACTGCTGGTCTGTTTCTACTGGCAGCAGGATCAGATCTATCAGCAGGAACAGATGCTGACGAATTCCTACTACCAGCAGGAACAGATGCTGCTTTAGATTTACAAGGGACAGAATCTACACAGTTATAAAAGTCACAATCTTTAATCAAATGCAATTTACTGCCACAAACAAAACATTTCTTAACACGCACAAAATTGTTTTTACACACTTTCCTATTGTTCACTCCACTTTTATTACAAATAATCCTAGGAGATTTAGATTTTACATTCTCGAACAAGGGATAACACTTAGGACTGCCAAGTAGTAGTGGAATTTGGGTATCTTCAAACACAGTCTCTGGCAAGTAGTCTGGATTTATCAACTGCAGGTTGGGATGTCTTTGGTCTGGGTCTTGAGGCTGGAAATCACAGGTTGCAATGGGTTATTCTCAGAGTCTGAAGGACTTGTCACTGTTATCACAGGAGGTCAAAGTTCATTAGATTCTGAATTAAGTATCAGAATATGTTGTTATCAGACATGTATTGAACCCATTACTTCCTGTTCTTCATCAATGTCAGACTGGTATGGGCCTGGGCATTTATGTTCCAGTTATAGAGGGAGGAACAACATGCATTTCCACTGGCCTTGGACAAAACGTTTGAGTAAAGTGTTTAACCTCCTTCTCAACAGGGGTTTGAGTAAAAGACACTCGGGGTGGAAAAGTTCAAACACATTACTCTACTCAATGTACTCTTTAAATCATTAGACAACTTTAGTTCGTGTAGACCGAGAGCTATCGATCAAAATTTTTTAAGTTCTTGAAGATCCCTTCCATTTTTCAAATCTAGCTAATGTCGCTTCAATTAACTTCCCATTCTTTCATTTTCTTTTTGTGCTGATCATGTAAATTTTTCTGTTATTTAGGTCAGTTTTGTGTTATTGGAGTTTTTAGATTAGCAGATAAAACCCTAATCTTTTCTATCTTTTTAATGCAATCTGAGTTTTAATACCGATACCACTCTTATTTGTGATTCTAAAATGTTTTAACGGCATGCTGATATGCCTGAATGTTTAATTAAAACAATCATTTTAAATCTATCAAGATTATTATACATATGATTAAGATCATTAATCTTAGAATCTCAACCAAGGGGACAATTTTGTACTTAGGAGAAATTCGCTTTATAGCAAAAACTCAGATAGCAGCTTCAGAAGCTATCCAGCACTATCAGCATGAAGTCAGCCAGCCACTCATCCCATATACCTTCTCAAACTGCAACCTGTGTTGTTTTCTGCTATGCATGATACTGACCAATTCACCATTGAAATCGACCGGAGACCAAAGCTTTTGTTCGTTCTGCTCTTAACTTCTGTGACCATTAAATGAGGTCCTAGCCTTATCATCAACTGTCTTCACATTACACTCCCTAGCAAAATGTCCCAATTGAAGACATTTGTAACATCTAACTTTTCTTCTGTCAAATCTGGCAGGCTGCTGATTGTTGTAGTTCATTTTTCGTCCTGCCTTCTTCTCAAACCTGTTAATCCTCAAAGAGAGCATAGCCATTTGCCACTTTAAGTCCATCTCTTCCATTTCCTACTCGATCACTGGTCAAAGTCATTCATTGATCATATCTTGATCTTGTTCATTCTCAGAACAAAGAATGCTGAACACGTTCCATTACGTTATCAGATACGACAAGAAGTCTGAGAAATGATGGAACAAAGCGATCTACTGCTGATAAGATTATGTAGGCTTTGAGCAGAACAAGCATTTCCAATTGTAAAGCAGAATGAGTGGGGGCAGCAGAACTTTTCACACAATAACTATGACCAATTCTGAATTAATAGTTCAAGTGACCTGAGTTTGTTATATAGGTCATCAAAAACTTATGGTATCAAGGCCACCTCTCTAGTTTTTTATGCCAAAGCATCTTGCGAACCACGTAGAAGGATAGGGCTTTAGAACCTTCAGGGTTGATTATGTCATCATTGTCTGGCCTTGCCTGCACTTGAACTTGATTCTACTGACTCAGAATCTCTGAAAATCTGTCATAAACCATTAGGTAGGCCTTCTTCTTATGTCACAAGAGAAATTTCTGCAAAACTGCTGTTTAGCATGGTCTTCTTCATCTTCTTGATTCTTCATCCCACAAAACTTAGCTTGTACTTAGCCATCCAGATATCACCTTGCATCATCTATAATGATGAAAATCGGGAATTTGATCCATTCTGGTAGAGCATGAAGCACACTAGGCTTCTCAACCTCTATTTTCCCTTTGTACAGCAACCATGTTCATCAAAGATATCAGTGAGAATGAAAAATTGTATTTCCTTTTTGCACTTTTTCCCAACCTCTTTGGGCTGTTTCCCCTTTCGTGAACAAATCATCCAAAGATTATGATCTAGCATTCTGTTTCAGTTACTCCATCTTCCTAGCCCATATCTCATATTTTCTAGCTTTCTAGATAAGGGGAAACTTTGCATTGTTGGCAGAGATAGGGCTGTTGGAACTGTTGCAAACTGTTTGTGACTGGCATCATTATTTGGGTACTGCTGACAGTCGGGTTGGTTTGTGCAGGCATGTGTATGTTGAGATGTGATAGCCAGTTGTGAGAAAGCAGTCTGAGTGAATGTTGGCATTGGTTGTATGGGTTCAGGCATGAAGGTATCATCTTGAGTGAATGAAGGTGAAGCCGATGGATTAGGCATGAAGGTATCATCTTAGTGAATTGGAAGGTCACATGATGGCAGGAAGTTGAATTTAGGGATAGGATACGTAAAGGGTGACTGAGTAGGTATAGTAGGCATCGGGTTGGAATAATTAAGATGTAGAGAAAACTAGGGTTTGATGAAGGTTCTAGGTATTTCTTCTTTATCAGAGGCTCTCTCCGGCTCTGATACCACTTGATAGGGATCTATGACAGATAGATCTTCTTGCCTTTGAGAATGTATAGTACTTATGTAATCACAAAGCACATCGTGAGAGTCTCAGCAAATGGTTTAGGCGGAAACTAAATAATTCATAATGAAGACAAATTTGAACAATACGATCCTCTATGGAATCTTTTATTGATAATAATTTATTTTGTGCTTTTTACAATCAGGTGTCCATTACCTAATGCTAACGGTTTCTTTTATAGAGAAGAAACCCTAAATGGTCAACAAGAAAACTAAAATCGCGTAAGAGATATACAATCAATATCATCACTTACCTAATTTTATATCATTACTATTTTAAATTGAGATAATACTCAGAGATTTAACTATAATCTTAATTACTTTAATTAAGTTATCAATAACAAATCAGCAGATTTCTCATCAATGTACATCAGGACACGAGACATGCCAGCAGAAACATTCATCAGCAGGAATGTTACTTGATCTTGCCAGCTGGAACATTATCAGCATGGTATGACTTAGTGCTATCAGCAGAAAAAATATGTCTAACAGCAGATTCGACACTTAGTCGGTTTGAATTTGTCCCAACACGTGTACGCTTAAATGCCATTTTATGCAATAAACGTAAACGTTTACGTAACAATAAAATAAAATATGAAAAGTATTAAATTATCCTCGTAATAATTATATAAACTTGCTTGTCGTAACTTTTACTTGTTTGTGTCCGTTGTTTACGTTGAATGTTGTTTTTAGTTTTACTGGATATTTAACTAAGAGAAAATTTAAATAGTAAAATGGTTAAAAGACTTAAACTAAATAATGGAAGTATTGAGGGGGTTCGGGAAAATGACCTGAAATACAACAAGCTGTTACAAGTTCCACATAAAATTGATTTCGAGTACAACTTCCAAACTTGAATTACTTTATATGGATTTGTGCGGACCGATGAGGGTTTAGACTGTCAATGGAAAAAGATATATTCTGGTTATTGTCGATGATTATTCTCAATATATGTGGGTATATTTTCTTCAGACAAAAGACGAGACTCTAGAAATGATCATTAAGTTCATTAATAAGATCCAACAGAATATGAAGGTTCAAGTCCTCAAAGTTCGGTCTGATAATGGAACTAAGTTAAAAAAACTAAAAATTAAGGTCTTATTATGAAAATCTATGCATCATGCATCAAACGTTGATTGCTCGAATGCCTCAGCAGAATGGTGTTGTTGAACACAGAAATCGCACACTTGTCAAGGCAGCCAAAACGATGCTTATTTTTTCAAGGTTACCAGAATTCCTATGGACCGAAGCAGTTTCCACAGCTTGTTTTACTCAAAATTGCTCTCTCGTACACACAAGGTACAACAAAACGCCTTATTGAGACTGTTTTGGGTTAGAATATAACCATATGTTTAATACTTTTTGTGTTTCGTTTCTTTATGTTACCCAACTTAATGATCGTGATGATATTGGAAGATGATGCATAATGAAGGGCTTGGTATCTTTGTTGGTTACTCAGAGGAATGCAGGGGGTTTCGCGTTATAACTTGCCTCATACGAGAAAAAATATGGAAACTTTCCTGGTGGGATGATAATTTGTTGAACTCATAACTATGGCTTTTGAATGCAAAAATTCAGGACCCGGTTTCAACTGCTAGAATTTTCAAGATTCATCAGAGGAATTGAATGAAACACCGTTAAAAGAAGATTTGGATAACTTGTTTGGTCCTTTATATTAAGAATACTATGCGACCAGAAACTTATAAGAATCAGATTTATATTATCGCTGCAATACTCTGATAATGTAGACACTCTTTCTTCATATTCATCATAAGTGGAAGATCATGTTGTTATCAAAATTGTATCCTCATCAGAAGAACCAATTGTGAATGACCCAACAACTCTGGTCTTTGATGATAATTCTAATAAACAAGTTCAAGAAGACGTTACAGAACTTGATGGGAACACTTTTAAGAATACATTTGCAACTCCCGAGTTCAAAGAAGCCGAGTACTCTTATCTACTAGGAACCATCAATATGCCTAGTTTTCACCAACAAGTGATTGGTGACCCTTCCAAGCTAGTTACAACAAGAAGTAGACTCTACACCGATACAGAGATGTGTATGTACGCACTCACAGTGAGTACTACAGAACCTACCAACATCAATGAAGCTATGCTTGATCATAGTTGGATAGAATCAATGCAAGATGAGCTTAATTAGTTCAAAAGATTAGATGTGTGGGAACTTGTTGTAAGACCTGCTGACAGGAACGTAATCAAGGTCAAATGGCTTTAGAAAAACAAGACGGATGCTGACTCTCACTCATCGGCTTATTCGGAATAAATACGACACCCTCCCATTATAGTCAACAAGAAGGAATAGATTTTGAGGAATCGTTCACTCTAGTAGCACGACTCGAAGCTGTCAGAATGTTTGTAGCTTACACGGCTCACAAGAACTTCACTATCTACCAGATGGATGTCAAGACTGCATTCCTCAATGGTTCACTGAAAGAAGAAGTTTTTGTTAGTCAGTTTTACAGATTTGTAGACCTAGACTTTCCTAACCATGTTTATCGTCTTAAGAAAGCTTTGTATGGTATAAAACAAACCCATATAGCATGATATGACAAGCTTTCCTCATTCTTGATTGACCACCATTTCACAAAAGGTATTGTGGGTCCAACAATGTTCACAAGAAGACACAGGGATGACATTTATTAGTTTAAATATATGTCGATGACATAATTTTTTGTTCAACAAATCTAGTTTTCTCAAACAGATTTGCAAAACTAATGAGAGATAATTTTAAAATTTCAATGATGGGTGAGATGAAGTTCTTCTTAGTACTTCAGGTTCATCAATCCCCCCGTAGAATCTTCATTAACCAATCATAATACACTATGAAGATTCTAAAAAGCATGGGATAGAAAAACATGAGACCATCACGACATCAATGGCTACAGCCATAATTGACGTAGATTTACAGGGTATAAGTAACTTAACAATTTTGTTTTTTACCACATCTTGGACTTTAGGATTTAAACACCTTTGTGGTTGAATGACCGGTTTGAAGTCATCCTCAATTAAAATCTTGTGTGTGCAGAACGACGGACTAATTCCTTTGATGTCTGACATTTTCCAAGCAATTACTTCCTTATGTTTCTCCAAAACCCGCAAAAGTAACTTTTTCTCCTTTTTGGATAATTTAGATGAGATGATTATAGGAGATGATTTATCCCCCTGCAGGTATACGTATTCGAGATGGTTAGGTAAACTCTTCAGCTCAGGTCTCTTTTCATCAAACTCGTTAGCACTAGTCGAATAAAGATGTTCACTTTTAACTCCATCAGATCTCGATGTCCCCTATCATTTTACAGTAATTCCTGAGCTTCTGCGTTGATTGTGTTGTCTAAGTCATCAATTCCATATCATTCATCATCTTCAGCGGGCGGTTTCTTGAATGATTGATCTACGTCAAAAATTATTTCATCATATCCTACCCTTAGCGTTATTTTTTATTAAACACGTCTATCATAGCTCGAGCGGTTGCCAATAATGGTCATCCTAAAATTATGGGGACCCTAGAGTCTTCGGGCATATCCAAGATAACGAAATCTATAGGAAGGACAAATTTATCAACTTTTATGAGCACATTTTCAATTATTCCTCTTGGGTATTGGATCGACCTATCCGTAAGTTCTAAGCTCATTCTAGTAGCCTTTGGTTCTCCTAAACCTAATTTTTCGTACATCATATACGACATCAAGCTTATGCTAGCCCCTAGGTCTGCTAACGCATTATTGATATGCAATTGGCCAATGTCACAAGGAATGATAAAACTCCATGTGTCTTTTTATTTTGATGGAAGCTTGTTTAATAATACGGCTGAGCATCTTTCATTCATAGTGATCGTACAAGCTTCTTCGAGTCTGGCCTTGTTTATCAGCAACCCTTTCAGAAATTTGGCGTATTTCGGCATTTGAGCTAGGGCTTCGATGAAAGGCAAATTGATGTGGAGTTGCTTCAGGTTTTCTAATAACTTCCTTTGCTAAGCTTCTTCTTTTTCTTTTCTCAATCTTTGGGGAAAAGGGATCGATGGTGTTTGTTCCTTACTGGATGTTTGAATAACAGGCTTGTTGGTTGTCTGATGTTGATCTTTGTTGAGGACTTCATTTGATTCAACTGGTTTGTCATGATTTACCACTAGAGGTTCTTCAGTATGTATGTTGGTGCTATTAGTTTGAACATCATGAGTCTTCGTCTTTCCACCTCTAGTAGTTACTCCTTTAATTTCGCAATTCATCATCAGAGTATTATTGATCACCTTTAACAACTCTTGTACCTTGAACCTGAACTCACCTAATAAATTGTTCCTTTCTTTGAATAAGATCTTGTTGGTTGTTCGGAATTCACAAATGAATGCTCTCATCTCTTCATGTTCTCGTTTTCCTTCGTCAACAAATTTATATAACATTTCTTCCATAGTTAACCTTCTTTCCGGGTAGGTAAAATGATATGGACGAAGTCCTGATGCTGCTCCTGAAAAGTAAGACATGATTCAAAGTAAAGCTATTCTAGAAAAATAAACTTGCAAAGATATTTAAAAACTGATTAACCAATACGTCGTATTGCTAAATAGAATGGATACGTTGTATTGGTAAAGAAGGTTGGATACGTCGTATTCAATAGAAGTGGGTACGCCGTATCAGGTTATCGACCATAACAGTGTATTAGAAACAATTAAACAAACAAACAATAAAACTAATAATCAATTAAACAAACAAATATACAGAATTATAAACTAATCTAAATTACACTAATCCTAAAGGTTAGATTAATCTAATGTTAAAAACCACAATATCAAATAAAAATCAAGATTAAATTTTCACTCCCCGGACGGCGCCAAAAACTTGATGTGTTGTTGTGTGGTTGTAATTTATGTTTCAAGTTTTAAATTTATATTTTGCCGACTTTACCAAAAACAACACTTTAACGGTCAGTGTACCCGGTCAGATGGGAGTTTCATGGTAAGTAGGGTGTCGATTATTAAGAGCGAGAAACAATCTTTCAATTTATTAATATTTTGGTTATCTAAACTAAGTTAATTCTATTCTATGCTAAACCTATGCTAAACCTATGTTAATCCTAAATCTAAAGGATAAGGGGGTTTTTAGCCTGAGAGACTATCACAGGTTTTGTGGTGACTAAATTCAACTTAAGACACTAAAATACACGCAAGCAAATTAACAGAAGATAAACGAGCGGTCTAGCCAAATATAAGAAAACTGTATTAACTATTATTAATCCAATCAGAATGTTGGTTTGTTTATTTAGTGCAATGATTACTTATCTCGAGGCGGCATATCATTCTTAAGACTTAGGCGGTACTTCTTCCTAAGACCTAGATACGAAGAATTCTGTCACAATTAAACGTATCCGCATAAAGCATCCTTATTTACTGATTATAATCTATCTTAGGGATTAAATCAATTGTGATCTTGTTAAACCCTAGCTCATAGAGACTTTACCCACTTACTGCTTAAAGGCAATTCATACTCTAGTAGTCCACTAACCAAGTCTTTACCAATTAATTGAGAACGTACTCGTTGATCCCAAGGGTCACCTGCCGATCCAACTATAAGCTCGCAATCTAAAGGCAAAGATAGGTTATTATTCGTGATCCTATTGGTTTAGATGTATAAATTACTATATGGAGAGCCATCCGACATCTAGATTACTTGGTCCGTATCACTAGATCCAGTTGAATGATAGGTCGCATACAAAATCATGTAAACAAGTATAAACAGATAAACATAAACAAGCAATCAACGATAAATTAAGCAATTGAGATAAACAAACCAAACATTCAGATCTTCATAATAACGGCTAATTCCTGAAGGTATTAGCCTTCAAACATCATAATCAATACAAGAGTAATAATTTAGCCAAGGTAAACTAACCGAGTTAACGAATGATACCAAAAAACTGAACGATTACAAGAGTATAAGAGATTACAATTTGTTTCCTATGGAATTAATTATGTTGAAAGACCTCTTCTGCTCCTCTTCTCTTCTGAAAATCGACTTTTATGGTTTAGGTATCGAAAATATGATTTAGCACACTAAAAACCCATTTTTAGGTTTTCTATTTATAAGGTCTGGAATTCGGTCGATACGGCGTATCGAAAGGCTTCGATACGACGTATTGGGGGGTTTCTTGGAGTAGGGACCACATTCGATATCTTCCAGAATATTTTATTTCCATAACTTGAATACGGCGTATAGACTTCTCTAGATACGGCGTATTGTATCTTGTTCCCTTGTGGTCTTTAGTGGAGTGCAGGCACATATACTCCGTATCTTCCTTGATGGATACGGCGTATTGGATGTCCGAACAGTAATCTTCAAATATCTTCGTTTAAGCTCCAGAATGCGTGCCTTTTTGCTAATCTTCACCGTACTCAATAATTACTGCAATTCTCAAATATAAACGATTAAGTAACAATTCTTTGCAATAATTATACACAATGGGTTATTTACATGGGATAAATGTTGCTATAAAAGTAACGTTATTTGATGTCATCAACATGCTGCTGATGCACCTGATCAAAGTCAACAACAAAACACAGCTCCATCTACTTCAACAACTGTTGCTGCCGATACACCTCCACTGAACATTCAAACAACACCTAAACTACAAGTAAAGCACCAACTCAAGCACCAACTGTCACTGCTATTAAAAACATTAATCAAGCAAAAATTCAAGTGGAAAATGCACAAGTTGAAGAAGACGAATTTATCAACATCTTCAGTACACCGGTACATAAACAATGGGAGACATCTTCTTGATATGTTGATTCGTCAAACATGCATACATTCTATCAACGATGTCCTTCTGAAAATCGTTGGACAAGAGATCATCCGTTAGAACAAGTCATTGGAAATCTTTCTCAATCAATTAGAATAAGACGTCATCTAGAAACAGATGGCGAGATGTGTATGTTCGCACTCACAGTGAGTCGAACCGTGTAACAATTCGCATTTTCACATCATTTTACGTCACTAAATATTACACCATTTATTTCAAACTTTTACGCGTTTACTTTTACTTTTCAACGTTTAATTAAATCGCGTAAACTAAAAATCAACATTCAACGTAAACCGTCATCGATCAAATAAAAGTTTATGTCAAACAAGTGTTATATTATTTTTACGAAGATAATTTATAACTTTTCACGTTTTATTTTTATACGTTACGTAAAACGTTTACGTTTCATAATAAATTACATTTATGCATGCATGGAAACAACAATACCTATCCATACTTCAACAAATACCCACTCTTATACCCAATACCAAAATTTTTATACATTTCCTTCTATAAACACACATATTGCCGTCCACTTATGAAAAACACACAAGAATTAATTCAAAACTCTCCACTAAGCTTACTTGTAATTACTTAACAACATGTATTAACCAAGAGATAAACACTCGCTTTAGTACCTTGGCCACCCTTTTGTCCCCTTGATCCCAAACCCAAGGCATACCACATAGGGAGGAGGAGAGCACTTGTCTTTGTTAAGCTTAAACCACTCCTAATCCATGGTATTTGTGAAGTGGTTTGCTAGACATGTACATTATAAAAGGAAGCCTAATGCGAGCCTTATTCACACACTCTCATTACTTGCAAAAATCAAACTTCTATCTCTTTGTTTTCTCTCTTAACCCACGGCTCAAAATAGAGACAAAGAAAATTTCATAGTTGTTATTCCTACCATAATACAAGCTTACAAGGGTGTTTAGGGTTGATATCTAAGGTATATCAAGGGTTTTATAAGACGAGGGTTTCATTTAAACAAGGGTTTTCAAGAAGAGAGATTAGGGTTTTTATAAAGGATTTTGGGTTGAAGAATTAGGGTTTGATTGTGTTTACTTCTTCTTTCATTAATACAAGGTCTAATACCATCTCTACACTTTCATAATTACTTCATTCTTATACATTCATATTTATTATTTTGTTATATAACCATTTAGTTATTATTTTATAAGTTCATAAAATAAAACAAGTTCATACTTAGTCAAGAAAATACACATTCATGGTAATAAGGTGTTTAAAATATGTTAGAATGCAAGAACATATTTTATTAGGTATATTACAAGTATTGGACAATTTATATAATTAATTGTTGAAACAATTATTACAAATTTATTTATATAGTTTATAAATAAATAATTATTTTGGACATTTTATTTGGACATATTGGACATAAATTAGAGGGCTTAAAGTATACTAATGATGTGGTATTAGTTAATTTAAAAGTCTTGTAATAATTAAAGTTATAAAAATAATTTTATAAATATATATTTAAACAGATTGTATAATCTGGAAAGGCATGAATTTTCATGCAATATATAAACTTAAGATTATGATAGTACGTTTCAAGACGATTATGAATATATAAGGAACTTGAAAAACAGAGCAATAACGAAGGAGATATGAATTTTACGAGATTTCGGAAATTGAATATATAAAAAGTGTTTTATATAAAACAGTTTATGTTAGAAACGATAAAAAGTGTTAATTACTATTATGAATTGGTCATAGTTTAGTTTATAGTTTTATTAGTAGTTTTGATGTAATAAAGTCTATCTTAGTCAAAGTTAAGTAAAGTTGACCAAGGTTTAACTAAGTGTAGGGAAAATATGATAGTTTTGTAATAAGTATATGTACTCATCTTGGAGGAGTATATATACATGTCTTGTCTTTGTAACACTTACTTCTCTCTCCCATTTTTATTTTCCCCTTTTGAAATGAAAATTTAGAAAATGATGAAAATACTCTCTAGCTCCTCTCCTTTATTCTAGTAACTTTCGTATGGTATCTACTTAGCAAATATAGCATCTAACAAGTGGAATCTATCACCGGGAGAAATCTAGTGTAGTTTTCGTGATCAAATCGAGCCTAATTGCAAGAATTTCGATCGATCTAGCTTTCGTAAGGATGAATAGTAGCTTTCGAATGGTTAAGTTTTATGATTTGATGTGTTTTTTTATCTTAAAACGCAATATATTAGCTTTCGTAACTATCAAATTGTAGAATTAAATTACATGTTTTTGAGCTTAAATTGATCGAAAAATGGATTTGATAGGTTTTGTAAACAAGAAAATAGGTTTCGGTAACTGTTTTAGGCGGGAAATTACTTTCGTAGGACAATTTTAAGCTTTCATAAGGTAGAAATCTTTCGTAAACTATCATACGTAAGTCATTCCTTAGCTTTCGTAACATAGAATTACTTTCGTAACAATTAATCTAGCTTTCGTAACATAGAAACTTGTTAATTTGAAGGGATAACGTTGAGTTTATCATTTTTAAACTGTTAAAAATCAAATACGTAAGTTTTCTTAGGTTTCGTAGCTACGAATTCACGAAAGTAAGGGGTTTCTTGTTATCTTACGAAAGTAGAGTTTCTTTAGGAATTACGAAAACAGGTTTCGTATTATTTAGCTTTCGGTAACCGTTGGGTTTCATATACTGTGAGAGGTTTTGTATTCTTTGTGGTTTCGTATATTACAGAGGTTTCGTATCAAAATCTTGGTTTTGGTTTCGTAAATTCATGGTTTCGTATCACAAAAGAGGTTTCGTATCACAGTTTTGATAACAGAGGGTTTCGTAAGCGGTTTCATATCACTGTTTCGTATAACATAAGGTTTCATAAGAGGATTCGTAACATCATTTTTGAGGTTTCGTTACACTGTTCAGAGGTTTCGTATCTTATTGTTTGGGTTTCGTAACAAAGTTCAAAGTGTGATTCAAGACAAGGTTGTTATTGCTCGTTAACTTCACGATTACAATACTTCATCTCCAAAACGATCCAAGTTTGCTTTGTAGTCATTTAATACAACATGTCTACTTCTAGTACTTTCACCAAACTTAATCAATATACTCTCGCTGATCAGGAGCTAATGAAAGACCTCCATTTGCTTTGATTAAGGGGAAATTATATTCCATGGGAAAGTTGATTCAGAAGGTTTTTGGATAATAAGCTTGAAGACGGGGAGAGAATGTGGAATTCGAGACAAAATGGCCCTTATCAAAGACCCATGATTGTTGATCTAATACATCCTATTCTACGAATGCTTAAACCGTTGTCCAAAATGACTGAGGGTAACAAGAAGCAATACATTGCTGATGTTAGGGTTATGAATTATCTTCTTTAAGCTATACCATATGGATATATACCATTTTTTTTTTGTTTTTTTTTTTTTTATTTTTTTTCGAGTGGATGCATGTAAGAATGCTAAAGAAATGTAGGAACGAATCAAAAGGTTGATGCATGGATCTAAAATTACTACTCATGTGAGACACTCACGCCTTATGGATGAGTTTGATAAGTTTGCAGAAAAAGAAGGGGAATTCTTTGACTCTGTGCATACGAAGGTTGACAAACCTGTGAAGATCATGGATCGTAATAATGTTAGTCCGATAGACCGATGGTAATCAATACAAAGTTTCTCAATTGCTTGCAACAACGAGTGGAGCAAATATGTTACCATGGTTCGTCATAATCAAACTGGATGCAGTCTCTTATGATGTGTTGTATTGATCGTTAGTGCAATTTGAACACATGGCTCTAGCATAAAGGGCAAATATAAGCTGCAAGAATCATGATCCTTTAGCTCTTATTGCTCATTCAAATGCTTCTTCATCACATTCTCATGCAAACTCTTCTTATTCTCCACAACCATACTATGTCACACATCCTCCATCAGTCGTTGATTATGATGATGAATATCAAGGGGAGTTACAAGGCGATTCTCAAGAGGATAAGCTTACAACTGCTATGATGTTACGACTCGAGCAATCTCTCAATGGTTCTCTATCACCCACCAACAAATCTGTCTTTGTGTTCCTTAACACAAGGAATCAAGCTGTGGTTCAGGACTGGCTAGAGTTGATACCAAACCAAAGACATGCAGGTTAAGTGGAAGAAATGCTAACAAGAATGTAGGGAGAAACAAAAATCAAGGGTTTAATGCAGGAAATGCAGGTGATGAAAGCAATCAGATTATTCAGCGTATTCCACGAACTGAGTCTACTCCAGGCAAAGAAACTGTTCAGTGTTATAATTGCAATGAGAAAGGACATTATGCTCATGAATGTCAAAAAACAACAGTTCATGACTCAAAGTATTTCAGAGAACAAATGTTGTTAGCTATGAAAGATGAAGATGGAAGCAACCTCAGCCATGAAGAGAATGATTTCATGCCTGACACTTCATATGGAGAAGAGTTGGAAGAGTTAACTACAGAAGTCATGTTAATGGCTCGACTCCAACCAGCTGATGAGAACGCTGAGACTGTACCATCATATGATGCAAAGGCTGTTAGCCAGGTACATGCTTCGTCTAAGGTTCATGAACAAGTGAGTCATGGAAAATGTAAAACTATTATTCAAACAACAGATGATGATCAAATAGATTCTAATATCATATTTGATGATCAGTTTATGGAAAATAATGGTTGCACGTCTAAACATGATTTAACTGATCATGACGAATATCGTGAAATACAAATGCTAGCATACAATGTTCAACGTGAGGCTGAAAATCAAAAACATTTGAATAATAAGCTTAAAAAGCAAAAAGATTTGCTACAACGGGAACTTGAGACGTTTAAGGATAGGGTTAAAACATTTGAGTCAAAAACAGTTCAATACTCAACATACAAAGAAACATGTGATGAATTGGAACGTGAATTAAGGAATGTTAAGGACATGATTGACCGTCTTGTGAAAGAAAAAGAAAAAAATTCAAAATGATTTTTTCAAAGTTGAAAATGAAAATAATAATAATTCAACATGAAACTCAGTTAGAAAAAAAGGCTTTTAAAGAACGAGAAAATCGGTATCTTGATGATATCCTTGATCTCGAAGAGAAACTAAGTTCTCATGATCAAATTATTTATAAAATGGGTCAGTCAATTCAAATGATTCACATGCTTGGAAAGAAATCGAATAAAGTTTATGATCCTTTTCTTAAAGCTGGGCTGGGTTATACAAATCTTGTGCGTCTCAAGAAAGCCATTGCAGCACAACCTAAAATGTATGATGGTGATTTACTTCATAACAATAAGTTGGGAATTCTTACAACTGATTCAGAGGAAACTTTAGAGGAGGCAGAAGAAAGTCGAAACAAAATGGACACAAAACGGTTCAAATTGATTATGAAAAGTTGAATGCGTTTTATGAAATATTTGTTCTTCAACAAGAACTTTTTGCTGAACAAACATATTTTTCAATTCCTTCTACTTCTGATAATCGTTCTACGTCTAAAGATGTTCCATCAGAATCACCAGGTCCAAAAATGCCAACTGAGAGTCGGTTATTAACAATGATTGACACATTGGGAGATACAATTATCAGTTTCTAAACACAGATTAATAAAACTTTTTTACAAGACACAGAACGAAGATGGTTGTCTGATAGTTAAAATGAATTAAGAGAGTTTTATAAAACTGATGTGATTCCGATGTCAAGATCTTTATACAAGACTTTGAGAGAAATCAAAGAGGAACTCATTGAGGAAGTGCAGGAAATATTAAATATTTTTGTGTCAATGGAACAAAAAGTCAATGATAAATCTCCAAATATTTTAGAAAATGAAATTGATCGACTTTTGGAAGCATCCTTGACAAGTTAAATCCGAAATTATGTGTTGCTTTCGGTAGAACAACAAAAACATGAGTTGTTAAATGTTGAACTTGAGAAATGTACAAGCGATTAAAGAGATATCCAAGCCAATTTGCTCAAAAGAATCAAAATTCTTGAAAATGATTTTCAAAGATCACAAGCTCAAAGTATTGATTTTGAACTCAAATTGCAATATCAAAAAGAGAATGGATTGTGATGTCTCTTGGAAAGCAAAGTTGTCAACATTGTATGATGAGAACGTGTTGCTAAAACATCAAGTTGAGTCTATTGTTAAAGAACAAGAAAATATTAAACTTGAATATCAAAGGCTTTTTAATTCAATCAAAGCAACACGGGCTCAGCATCAAAATGAAATTAATGAAATGTTTGAATATGTCACTCAAAAGACATATGCTTATGCTGATCTTCGTGCTCAAAATCAAGATCTTTTGTTGAAAATTTCTGAGCTTAAGAGTAAGATTAAAACGATTAACAAAGGGTAGCATGTGAATACTAAGTTTGACAAATCTGAGACCTTAGGACAACTTCCTTATGTAACACCGTTTAACAAAAATCTAGCAATTAAGGCTAAGAACATGTCAAACACTAAGGTTACTTCAGATAGGTCAAAACCAGTCACTTCACAGTCTACTCCCACGATTGCGAAAAAACAGCAACACAATGTGAATGTAATTGCAAGAGGAATGTATAAGATCAATCAGAAAGACACAAAAACACCGGATTCTAAGGCTAACATAAATGATTCCAATTCCACAGGTGTAGGCAGTTCAAATAGTGTTAGAAGAGCCAAGTCTAAGGTCAATAAATAGAAGAATAATATCTTGAAGAACACTAAGATCTCATCTACATATGTTTTGAAGACAACAAATAATGTTTGCTTAGATTCTAATAAATGTGAAACAAAACCTTTAAATGTTTATCCAACCAATGCATGTATAACAAATGCTAAGACTGTAAATGCTGTAAACGATGGTTTGAATATGTTATGTATTTCTTGTGGTCTTGATGTATTTTTGCATTCTCATGAAAAATGTGTTGTACGTAATGCTTTGACTAGGAAATCTAGTGTCAAGAGAGCCTTATTCACTTCCCCTATAGCAGCAAAATCTAAGGGTTTAAAAGCTACATCAGTAGTTGCAAAATCTAGATTCAGTGTTGCTAAAACCCCAACAACAACAAATAGGGTCTCACGTGTGTCGTCACTATCTTAGAAATCTAATCAAAGTAGGATACTTAGCAGTTACATGAAAAATATAATAGCAACAAGCAGAAAATGGCAAAAGTGGTTTGAATATCACGAAGGTTTTGATTGGACACCCAAAAGCAGAACTGCGAACTCATAATCTAATTTGCATAAGTGTAGAACCAATATTAAATCTAAGACTAACACACCGGTTACCACTAACAAATGGGTAGCCAAACCGTCCACTTTTCCATCTGCATTTGTTTCATGTAATGCAGGTGATCCAGCTTGTGTTGTGGATTGTTGATAGTGGATGCTCAGAGCATATGACTGGCAATCTTTAATTGCTAAGAAATTTTGTTGAGAAATTCATGGGAACAGTCCGCTTTGGGAATGATCGTTTCGCTGCAATCATAGGCTATGGAGATTATGTTTAAGGCAATCTCACTATTTGTCATGTATATTATGTTGAAGGCCTTGGGCATAATTTGTTTTTGGTTGGACAATTCTGTAACGGAGATTTAGAAGTTGCCTTTTGATCAAACACGTGTTATGTTCGGAATTTAGAAGGAGATGATTTAGTTACGGGTTCTCGAGATTTAAATCTCTATACTATCTCCATTTCCGAGATGACGGCTTCTTCTCTAGTGTGCTTAATGTCCAGAGCCACATCAACAAAATCTTGGTTATGGTATCTCTGGTTGTCTCATTTGAATTTTGGCACTATTAATCAACTCACTTCACACGATCTAGTTGATGGGCTTCCAAAATTTAAGTACCACAAAACCATTTATGTTCAACTTGTG